>JARSSU010041590.1:0-12829 GCA_029619165.1 Eurosta solidaginis
ATATCTTACTATATATACCACCGATCTCTATGATTTTTCAAACAACAATATATGCTATATGCGTAAGCATTTGGTGAAATTTGAAGCTTCTAGCTGTAAAATGGGGCAGAAATTGCGAACAGTTTCTTATCTGAACAATCGGTTGTAGAGATATATATATATATAGCACCGATCTCTATGATTTTTTCAAACAACATATAAACTATATGCGTAAGCATTTGGTGAAATTGAAGCTCTAGCTGTTTAAATACGGCCAGAAATTGCAAACAGTTTTTATCTGAAGAATCGGTAGTGTGAGATATATATAGATATATACCACCGATCTCTATGATAAAACAACAATATATGCATATGCGTAAGGCCTTGGTGAAATTTGAAGCTTCTAGCTGTAAAATGGGGCAGAAATTGCGAACCCAGTTTTTTATCTGACTAATCGTAGTGTGGAGGATAATAATTATATATACCAACGAATCTCTATTAAATTGTTTCAAAAAACAATATATGTTATATGCGTTAAGCAATTGGTGAAATTGAGCTTCTAGCTGTAAAATGCGTCACTGAAATTGCGAACATGTTTTTTATCTGAATAATCGGTAGTGTGAGATATATAATATATATACACCGACTCTCTATGATTTTCTTTCAAACACAATATATGCTCTATGCGTAAGCATTTGGTGAAATTTGTGAAGCTTCGAGCTGTTAAATACGGGCAGAAATTGCAGAACAGTTTTTATCGGAATAATCGGTTGTGTGAGATCTATAATATATATACCACCGATCTCTATGCTATTTTTTCAAACAACAATATATGCTATATGCGTCAGCATGTGGTGAAATTGAGCCTCTAGCTGTTAAAATGGGCAGAAATTGCGACAGTTTTTATCGGAATAATCGGTTGTGTGAGATATATAATATATCTACACCGATCTCTATGATTTTTTCAAACAACAATATATGCTATATGCGTAAGCATTTGGTGTGAAATTGACGCTTCTAGCTGTAAAATGGCGGCAGAAATGCGAACAGTTTTTTATCTGATAAATCGGTAGTGTGAGATATATAATAATATATCCAACGATCTCTATTGATTTTTTTTCAAAAAAACAATATATGTTATATGCGTAAGCATTTGGTGAAATTTTGAAGCTTTAGCTGTTAAAATGCGGCAGAAATTGCGCACAGTTTCTTATCTGAATAATCGGTTGTGTGAGCTATATACTATACATACCACCGATTCCTATGATTCTTTTTCAGGACAACAATATATGCTATATAGGGCGTAAGCATTGGTGACAATTGAAGCTCTAGCTGTTTAAAGTGCGGCAGAAATTGCGCCACAGTTTCTTATCTGAACAATCGGTTGTTGAGATATATATTATATATACCACCGATCTCTAGGATTTTTTCAGACACACAATATATGCGATATGCGTAAGCATTGGTGAAATTTGAAGCTTCTAGCTGTTAAAATGGGGCAGAAATTGCGCAAAGTTTTCTTATCTGAACAATCGGTGTGTGAGATATATACTATATATACACCACCGATCTCTATGATTTGTTCAGACAACAATATATGCTATATGCGTAAGCATTTGGGAAATTTGAAGCTTCTAGCTGTTAAATGCGGCAGAAATTGCGCACAGTTTCTTATCTGAATAATCGGTTGTTGAGTTATAGACTATATATGCCACGCTCTCTAGTATTTTTCATGACAACAATCTATGCTATATGCGTAAGCATTTGTGTGAAATTTGAAGCTTCTAGCTTTAAAATGGGCCGAAATTGCGAAAAAGTATTTCTTATCTGAACAATCGGTTGTATGACATATGTACTATATATTGTGTTACGAATATTAGCAAACCTAATGGACACTATCATCTCTAAGCCGATGCTAAGCAGTGACTGTATGCACATCAATATATCAATCATTATGTCTACACGTATGTACGTACACCATACGGAGAAGCAACGCACAAACAGATGCAGATATCTCTTATCTGAGATGCTCCCAAAAGTAATGCAATTATAAAATTGTGATGGAAGTTCGCTCACAAATACACCGCGCATTATGAGAGCTATAGACGTGCATCTGTTGTTATAATTATATAGCATAACTAAGTAAATCTGGATGATCCTAGAAGTATGCAAACGAGAAATCGCATGAGTTATAAAAGGCCGTGCAACAGTAGAGGCACGACAATCAGTTTGATTTAAGACACTATCTGGCGAGCAATAGTATGTTATTGTGAACGTTAATAAAGGCCATTTAGCATTATTGAATAGTGGAGTTATTTATTCAACAGTTTTAGTGATTCGAACGTGAGCAGAAGGTTGTAAATAAAGGGAATTGCACAAAATTCGTTACAATATGTATATTACCGAACTATACAATTTTTTCAGACAACAATTGAATGCTCGCACGTAAGCATTTGGTGTAATTTAAGCTTCTAGCTGTTTAAAATGAGGCAGAAATTACGGAAATTTTCTAGTCTGAACAATCGGTTTTATGAGATATATACTATATATATTACCGATCTACACAATTTTTTCAGACAACAATAATGTTCTATACGTAAGCATTTTGTAGCTGAACAATGCGGTCTGTGGGGATATATGGCATATATATACGACCGATCTCATCCATTTTTTCAGACAATACAGCCCAATCACGCAATCAATCGTAGACTGCTTTTTCGGGAAAATTACGGAATGCTATCATGCAGTTCGACCGTGCTTCCAAACGTATCCGAAAGTAAATTCTACGACAAGTTCTTGCCAACGGAGAAAATTTACGAAATGCGAAAAATATTTAAAACAAACAGCCCAATCACGCAATCCATCGCAGCAATGTTACGAATTCGAATGTAACGAATCCCGAAAAAACAGTCTATGATGGATTGCGTGATTGGCTAAATATGTGCAATATACGAAAGCATGTGAAGTTTGAAGCTTCAATGTGATAAATTGAGGAAGATATGACAAAAATCTCTTTTATCTGCAATGGGGATATATAGTAGTGGCCCGATCCGGCCGGTTCCGACAAATGTCTAATCGGATACCTAAATATACCCGCTCACGAATTTTTATCAAGACATCTCAAAAATTGATGGACTAGTTGCATACAAACAGATAGACGGAGAGATGGACAGGCGGACATGGCTAAATCAACTCAGCTGCTCATACTGATAATTTCTGTATACTTATGTGGGCCTATCTATTTTCCTTAAGGACTTACAATTTTGAGATCAGACGAGTTAATATACCAATTCATTTCATGAAAGGTATAAAAACGCTCAATAAAAATTTCGTTTGTCAAGTAGTATCCAACCCTCAAGAAAACTGATACGCTTTCTGCTACCTTTTTCTACACTCTTTTTAGCAAAATCTTTACAATAAAACTCTGTCCCTGAATTTGAAACGCTAAAACTCCGCGCCAAAAATCTTCAAACAGTTTCAAGTGCGCATAAAAGCATGCAATATTTAGTACCATGTGGTCAGAATACTGTCGCAAGCCCTATGTAAAAAGTATAGGAGTTAGGCTGTTATCCTTGACTATTTTAATTAATAACACTTCTTTGCTGCTATCAACCAGGTATTTATTTCTCACAATAAACAACGGTTGGCTTTGGTGGTACCACCTCGGGGAAGATTTTTTCAACCCACCTCACTCGATATCGAAAGTAGGATATAAGCAGGAGAATGTATTGTATACGCAATTGAAAAGCTGTGCATGTCACAAATCTCTCAAAGGTCGGAAAATAATTTGAGAATGACGGTGGAGGTCAACTCGAGAACTATACATTTTACAAAATTTCTGAAAGGTGGATAGTGATGGAGAATGAAGTGGATATCAACTGAGAACTGTCTGGTTTAAGAATAACTTGATAATGATGTTGGATATCACCTCCCCAACCCCAAAGGCGGCCTAACCCTCAAACAGGCAAATGTCCCAAAACTATGAGTGCAAATATTTTTTTAGTTAAAACTGTAGACCATAAAGTAAGGTAGATAAGATTTTCAAGTAATAAAACTATTTTCATCTCTGCATTAAAAGTGAAAAAGGACGACTACCTTGCCTGTTACGGTATATTTTAATAGAACGGCACGGAAAGTAACGAATATAATTTTATTCAAAATATATATATATGTAATACAGAGTAAAGCTTTTTGATATTATTTTTTGGCATGGTATTCGGCAAAACAATTTTCGAACTCGAACAGCATCAGGTTTATTTGGCATTTTTGGCGTCTGCCGATGATATTTACAAAACTTGCATTTTTTCTTACCATGTTTTCTTTCCAGCCACTTTGGAACGTGATCATATCTATCGAACGAACGTCAACAGGATGCTTTCTCTTTTGCCTATCCGATCTCTACCCTTCTTCTACCTCTCCCTGTAAGCTACTAGACAGCAGCTGCGATTTTTTCGTAATTGTGGTAATTGATAGTTTTTTTCTCCACTTGTACTGCAGCTAGAATCGTTTGACTTTTCCAGAAAGCGTTCGGAGGTATAAATAAACGAGTTGGTTGCAGCCATATTAATCAGATGATTAAAAAAATCTGATCATGGATTCGTGTCTTAGTTCGAATATAGTACCGGCCCATAATACCGTCCATTGGATCAACCCCACCCATATGCTTATTATAATCCCTTATTATCTGGAACAATCTACTTCGAGGTACT
Organism: Eurosta solidaginis; assembly: GCA_029619165.1. Classification (NCBI taxonomy): domain Eukaryota; kingdom Metazoa; phylum Arthropoda; class Insecta; order Diptera; family Tephritidae; genus Eurosta; species Eurosta solidaginis. The sequence goes on from JARSSU010041590.1 coordinate 4,689, forward strand.
TTTTCTGTTTCCGATAGTAGCGTGCCACCTTTGACTCCTGAAGTGTGGGATTTGACCTGGAAAATGGTTCAGTTCGAACGTATGTTGACGCTAATCGTACACTCTTATTGTCCTCCCACTGTACTGTATTTATTTCAACGCTATTCGATGAAGCAAGAAACTCTGTTGAAAATTTTCTCCCTTGTTTTTTTTACTTCGAGATCGGAAGGTAATTTACAGTTGAGGAATCCTGTTGACCCTGATTGTACCTAGACTACAAATTCCACGTGCGCGTAAATATACCAATAACGAAAGCGTTGTGTAAAACTTACCAAAAGGATGTGGTTTCTAAAATTTGGTATTGATTGAGATAACCGAACAACAACATGTGCAGTGCTTTCTAAGTCCGGTGAGATGGTAAACTCGAAGGACCAAAACTTTCTGACACTAGTAAGGAGATCGCACTCTTTTCTGAGGCTTCATGGATTCTGCTGAGGTTGATGGGACTACTGATTTCGGTGAAGACGTGCTGATGAGCGACATGCCGAAACTTTGATCAACAAAATTCTTTGACCCGTTAGCATCCATTTCTCTAATACAATTAGAAATAGTTTTGGCGTCTTCGGGAGATATTTCATCTAAATCTGGATCATTGAATTCATCATCACTGCTAAAGTCCCCACAATCTTCGTCTTTATCTACCGATTCCATTAGTTGAATGACTTCTTCTTCAGTAATATCGGAAAGCCTAAACCTTTTCGCTCGGAGGATACAGCCATTTGTTTATATTTCTAGAAAGCACAGAAATAATACTTAAATACTTTCATATGCAAACACAAAAAACGATCATGAAGAACAGCAATTATGAGAATGCAACTTTCGCCATAAACCGGCAATGCTGCCTTCAGGCTGCCTTTACATTTTCATTCCTCATATTTGTACTTTTTCAATTTACATATTTATTTATATATTTATCAACAGTTTATACTCGCCTAAACTTTCTATTAAATTTTCGAATCAAGCAAACAAGTACAAGTTCAATTATTTTTCAATTAAAAGTGTTATCTTCACGACAGTAAATTTTAGACGTAAACTCACTCGAATCGCGCTCTAAAATGAAAATATGAGCACACCGAGCCCGGGGAAAATAAACAAGTGAGCATAACATAATAACTAAAGCTGCAGACATTGGTGCGTTATCGGTAACCGTATCGGTAACCTTATAACAGGTGGTTCGACCAACCTTATGGGAATCAATGTAATCGATTATTGGTGCCATATCGTAACACTAAAGTCGTAACCGTATCGTAGCCAACCAATTGGTTTTTGGTTTTTCGCCATACCCATAACTTAAAAATATTTGAGTTTGTGAATTTAATAAGTTTTTGTAGATTTTATTCATTGTTTTGGATACGTTATGACTAAGAGACTTATTTTTTGTGAAATATGTTTGTAATTTTTCGCGTTTTCTTCATTTTTATGAAATTTTCACGATTTTTATGTTAAGGCACCATTAATCGATAACAATGTATCGTATAGGGGTACGTTAGGGATACGACTACAGCGATACGACAAACGGCACCAATGACTCCGCTATAAATTCCAAGGAAATAACATTAATGTATTTCGTAGCGAAAATTGCCGCTAAAAATTTGAGTTTTTAACAAAGGCTGCCTCAAGGCAGCCTTGCCCATTTAAGGGTTAAACTGTGACTGAAAAACTGCTCAGTAGTTTAACTGGAGTTTAAATTTGACTAGAGTTTAAGCAAACTTAGTTTAAGCTTAGCTTATCCAACTACTGAAAAACCGAGCCTAGAGAGAAGCTATAATAATGCGCTGGCAACCCCTTGAGAGGGTTGCGCAACACAACCCCTTGAAATTGTATTCTCCCCATTGAGATATGCCTTTGGTGTGAGATAAATGCTTTCCGCTGACCATAATTTACTTCAATTCATACATGTTGATAACTACATGCATTCTTACAGACTAGTTAAAAATAGAAAACAATTCAAGCTTAAACTTATATAAGCTGTTATTAAAATTAATAACACTACTGAATCGATTTGCTAGATGTATAAGTAGTCCTAATATAGTTTCATGAGTTATTTCGATAAATAATCTGGTATGCCGAAGATCACGCAGTGGAATATATAAAATGAACAAATTAGATAAATCAGAGCAATTCGTGCTAATGTTTATTACATGAAAGGCAAGCATGAGTGAGATACAAGTTCTTCTGTAATGCAAAGCCTGAAGGCTAGCAATTTGTTTATTTATTTATTTATTTATTTATTATTACGGTCTTTAAGACCTAGTTTAGGTTAAAATAAGAGATTAAACATAAATACTCATGTCACATTTAGTGACGTACAATATAAAAACAATTTTTCTTTGAACTTACTAATATTTTCACAGTCTTTCAAATCAGAAGGTAACTCATTATACATTTTATACCCTAAATATTCAAGAGACCTTTTGGCGAACTCAGTTCTTATTCTAGGCAGTCTTATATTATTGCAATTTCTTGTTCCATAATTGTGGATTTCATGATTATAATGTATTTTACTACTCAGGTAATTCGGTAACATTCCTAACCTAAGTTGGTGTATAAATTTCAATGTGAAATAACTAACTGACTGTTTAATACTAAGCCAGTTTAATCTATTGAGCATTACAATTTTTGGCGTTCTTGGAGGACATTTTAAAATAAATCGCATTGCCTTGTTTTGCTGTATTTGAAGTTTCTTAATATATATATCATTACTTAATAGCAGAATAGTAGGACAATAAATAAAGTGTGGTTCAATAATTGAACGATATACCAATATTTTATGACTTTGACTGATATGTTTACATGTTCTATACATGAAGCCTATTTTCTGTGCAATTTTCCTTTCCAGATAAGTTACATGCTCTCCAAAATTTAGATTATCATCAATCAAAACTCCTAAATACTTAATTTTTTCTACTCTTCGGATTTCCATGTTTTTTACCTTCAGCGTAATATTATTTAAACTATTGTTACTTATGATATTAGTGTTTTTACAAAATATCATGAACTTAGTTTTTTCGACATTTAATTTCAGTTTTCTAAGGCATAACCATTTGTATAGCGAGTCCAGGTCTTCTTGTACTTTCAGCATGGCACATTCTGCATATTTTTCACTTATGATAAGCAATGCATCATCCGCAAATAGACGTATTTTACAATATTTTAAGCATCTTTTGATATCATTGATATACAATGTAAACAATATTGGCGCCAAGACCGAGCCTTGTGGTAAACCAATGTTAACATCCACCACTGATGAAACCTCCTTTCCAATTATCGTTCTCTGTTTTCTGTCACCCAAATAACTCCGGAACCATTCCAAAGCCTTTCCTCTTATACCAATTTTAAACATAACGTCCAATAGCTCAGATCTATCGACAGTTTCAAAAGCCCGTTTTAAATCCAAGAAGACAGACACCGTAAATTTTTTGTCCGCCATGTCTTCTTTCCAATCTGCAATTACCATATTCAACGCTGTTTCACAAGAATGGCTCTTCCTGAATCCCGATTGTTCTGGGATAATCACATTGTGCTTCTCTAAGTATGCCACAAGTTGATCCTTCACCACTGTCTCCATAATTTTTTCATCTGTAGGTAACGTGTTAATTGGACGTAGTTCCTCGGGTTTCATTGTATTTTTTACTTTTTCAACAGGTATTATTGTTGAAATTTTCCAGTAACTAGGTACAATACCGCTGTTTAAGGATTCGTTAATTATGTCTTTGTAGAAATTAGCAGTATATGTCATGGCATCTTTAACGACACCCTCCGATAAAAGCTTGTCGCCGCCATATTTGTTTTTAAGTGATTTTGTGATAATAATAATATCGTCCACTACAATGTCAGTAAATTTAAATGTTTCAAATGGATTACTATGATTTGCGCTTATTTCATCCCCATTTACAATTTCTTCGATGCTATCATTAATTTCAACAATACTTTGTATAAAAAAGTTATTTAGGGCATTAGCTATATCATATTCATTTTCCAGGCATTCACCGTTAATTACAATTTTAGTGATATGTTTTTTAACATCATTAAGCTCGACGAGGTCTTTTAGACACTTCCACATACGTTTCATATCGCCATTGTTATGATTTACTCTATCTTCCATGTATTTTTTTTTATAAATTATGGTTCTTTTATATATTTTCTTAATGACGTTATATTCGTCCCAAAATCCAGTATTTCGAGCGGTTTTATAAGATTCTATTTTTCTTTTATGCAGGTTTGTTAATTCTCGGTCGTACCACTTATTTCTTATCTGTATTTGGGTCCTCTTTATATAAGTCAGTGCTTGCATACCCACAGTTAAAACTTCGTTTAGGGCTTTAGTTTTAGTTTCTACTCCGGAAATTGTCATACAGCTGAAATCGCATGTTCGTAGCAAAGTTAAAAGATTTTCAGCACTATAGTACTCCCAACATGTAACAGTAGCATACCTTCTCATTTTACAAAGCTTTGTTGTTGGCACTTCGAAGTGGATTGTCTCATGGTCAGAAATGCGATGTTCACCTATATTTACTGCTTTAACTTTATCATTGTTACTGAATAGCAAATCAATTCTTGTAGACGAGTACTCTGTTATCCTTGTGTCGAAGTTTATCCTTTGTATCATTGCCATTTGTGCAAATAAACTTGTTAGCTGGTTTGAGTATGTTGACGATACATTTACGTTGATATTAAAATCACCAATTATTAAATTATTATCCGCCTCCTTGAGATGTTCAGTGATGATTTCATTTAGATAAGTAATAAAGGTGGAGTCACTGCTACTTGGTGAGTGATATAGTACACCGATTTTCCATTTTAACGCGCATTTGTTTATTTTTACAATAATGCACCACACATTCATGTTGATAGCTTTATTACAAACTATGCTAAATTGTATATTTTCATTCACATACCTGCGTGCTGGTATACGATGGGAGGCCATCTGGCCAGTGAAGCATACGTAAAGCAATTTTCGTAAAAACTTTTTGAACTTTCTCAATTTTATAGGAGTTAGATTCATAGAAAGGATTATATATTATTGAGCAATATTCAAGACCACTTCTGGCCAAGGATATATAAAGTGCCTTCAACGTCATAGGGTCCTTAAAGTCACTGGTGTTACGTCTACTGAACCCAGCCATTGCAACAAATTTTGAAACAATGAAGGCAATGTGACTAGAAAAAGAGAGTTTGGAGTCAAAAATTATACCCAAGTGTTTACTCTCTTGACAACGATTAAGATATTTAGCATTTAGTTTGTAGATAAATGTGGCAGTTGTCATTTTGGAATAAGACATAACACAGCATTTGTTTGAATTTAAAAATAAATTATTGTCTGCGCGCCATTCGGCAAAAGAGTCCAGATCAGAACCGTTAGAAATAGTTTGACAAATAAATAGTATTTTTTGTGAAATATATAGTTTTAGTGTTATATTTCAATCATTAAAGGTGAGCAGTGATGGGGAAACATATTGAGTAAAAGTGCTAAGTCAAGAGAAAAAATTTGTTTTGAGTGTGGAAATTGTGCTAAGTCATAAAATAGCTGCTGGGTTATCATACACGATTTTGATTTATGTACCTTTTTCAAAGCTTCTACACTTAAAAGTATTGCAACTAAGGTATCCTCATTCACAGTTTTGAAAAAGAGGTTATTTCAAAAATTATTCATTTTTTCGTCCCTTTAAAATTCGTAAAAGCTGACTTAGCACATTTTGACATTAAGCTAACATATTGAAGAATGATTGGGTGAAGTTAAAAAAATTTTGGGAAAAGTTATGTGGAGCTCCTTGCAATCTCTGAGATGCTATCATAAAATATTTAAAAGAGAGGGTGACAGAATTGTTGAAAGTTTATTAAAATAAAAACGTTGAAAAAAGATTCAAAACATAACAAAAACTATAATTAAGAAAAGAACTAAGTATGAGTTAAAGCTTTAAAATACTACTACTACTTTAAGACATATCTGTGACAACAAGTAATATTAGCCAAAGTCGTGTTAAGACCGATTAAATGGTATTAACCACCCAAGAAGCCGCGCCATTTGCTTGTTCGGTGAGCTAACTGGCGTAAATTTGTAACACCAAGGGTGTCTAAATTGTTCTCATTCTGGGCCTTCCGGCGGAGTTGGGGCGGCCTTATTCCCCTGCGCTGTTCTTAAACTCGCTCGACTATAGTCACATCTGCATAGAGCTTGTACAGCAAATCTTCTTCGTTACACGCCGAACGCTCAGATGTTATAGACGTCCATGCCTCTGGAGCATTCATAAGAATGGGTACGATAAGTAACTTGTGGAGCATGATATTCGTCTGCCGAGTGAGATCTTTCAAAACAATATTTCGAATCAATTAACGTGAATTTCTTCAGACGCAGTGCTTAGAGGCGGAAATAACTAGAACCTATCGAAAGAAAATACCAGAGATCACAATAACTGTCCCGAAACCAATATTTTCAATCCAAACAGGTTTACAGGTTACAGAGCTGCTGTAAACGAATAACATACGAACCTGTGAACTATTTATGTGCTTGCGCGTGGAGAATAGAAAAGGAACACGGGATGCCTGAATTCGAAGCGAGACCTCCTCAGTTTTTTTGCGGATTCCTGGTTTCTAAACTAAATTAAGCTCAGCTTTAAAATTTTACGAAAATTCCTCGAGAGCATTTTAGTGCTTCATCATGTAACATCCATTGCATTATATGACAGTGAAAATATACTCTTGGCAATATGTACAGCAATTTGTCGAGCACATAAACCCTACGTACTTAGAATTTCCAAGATACCCTCAACTCTGGAATTAGGGGCCAAAAACTTCCTTTTCATGATTGATTCACATATTGGCTTATACCTTTATTTCTGTTTGCTTTACGAACAGGTTTGTTTGTTCTTCGAACAATGCATAATTCGTAAATTTTTTTTAGAATTGTTAGAGAAACCTTACAAAGTATGTATATTTAAAATTGAATGTAGTGTCTCACTTGCTCGTTTTGTATAACGGTTTTCTTGTTTATTTTGGTTACGTGTATATAAAAAATAAAAAATAAATAAATGTAAGGCGCGATACCTCCGAAGAGATCTAAGGACGAGCTTCTCTTCCAGTTTGCGACGTGCTCCTCTTGATTTTCCCTACAAATTGGCCAGACGGGACCTACATGTTTTATGCCGACTCCGAACGGCATCTGCAAGGCAGATGAGTTTTCACTGAGAGCTTTTCATGGCAGAAATACACTCGGAGCGCTTGCAAATTTTCTTCTAATTGAAAAACCTTATTTCTAAAATTTTTTTGATGTTGCTTTGCCCGGGGTGTGAACCCAGTGCATACGGTGTGCTAGGCGGAGCTCGCTACCATCACACCAAAGGATTATTGAAGAGAATCCACAGTCAATTCTACTTCCAACAAGATACGAATTTCAAGATTTATTAAGCTTTTATTGTTCTATTCAACGATTTCATATGAAGACACAAAACAGTATGAAATTGTACCATACTTTTTTTTTAAATTTTATTAGCTTTTGATTCAAACAATACGGCTGAGATATTCCACTTTGACCACTTCTAGTTTTTTTTTGTGTCGTCATATGAAATCGTAGAATACAACAAAACAACCATGAAATAAAGATGATAAAAATTTTTGGCGCTTATTCTTCGGGTAAATTGTTAATTTTCTAAACAAACTCAAGAAAATAGTAGCAGAAGACTTTCCAAAGCAAATTTTTTTTAACGTTTTTATTTTTATTTAACGTGGACGTTTAGTGCACTACCCCTAACTATGCCATTACCCATAATGATAAGTTTCGCGATAACTGTCAAAGCTGATAATAGGTTTTTGAGCGTATTCATGAATTTAATATCATGTAAGGTTAAATATTATATTAATATTATTATTAAATAGCAACACATATGGACATACATAATGGTATAGGTAGCTATTTATCCCATTAACGCCCAACTTTTGTTTCGCTCTTTTATCATCTTTTTTCTGTTAAAAAATAAAAAAAAAGTAGTTAGTATGGTCAAAAATAGAGACTAATGCACAACATTTTTTTATACTTCATGTATATATTTTATGCATCCGAATGGCAGTTACTTCGGCGGGACAGCACAGGGAAGAAGTTGCTGGTA
>JARSSU010041591.1:0-22609 GCA_029619165.1 Eurosta solidaginis
AACCAGTAACATGCAATGTTCATTTAACAGAACTGTAAGTGACAGTTATCAAGCCAAGTCATGTCTATGCTAAGTATCAGTAATGGGGCCTTAAGTCTCTGCACGAACCAAGCTGTCAGGAAAATATATGCAGCTGCGCATATGAACATATGTATAGTTACTCAACAAAATAAGTACACACTTGGTTTATGCTGAAAAAAACTCAAATGCAGTGACTCATAGCTTAACTGATAATTTTCATTTAAAATATCGCAAATTCTCTAAAAGAAACCACATTCAAAAAATGTCAAAGGTTATTCAAAGGTAAGGAGAATTAATCAAATTTCAAAAATGACCATCAAAATTTTCAAATTTTTTTTCAGAATTTCTAGAAAAATTTTGAGTATGCACTTTTGTAGCCCAATAAATTTTAGTATAATAATGTGCAAGTTAGAAATAGCTCAAAATTTTTCCTGAATTTTCAGAATTTTTTTCGGCGAGGGTGTTGAGCAATTTCCCACATACAAAATGCATTTTTGTTCATGCGATGTATGTAAGAAATTGCTCAACTCCCTCGCCGAAAAAAATTCTGAAAATTCAGGAAACATTTTGAGCTATTTCTAACTTGCACATTATTATACTAAAATTTATTGGGCTACAAAATTGCATACTCAAAATTTTTCTAGGAATTCTGAAAAAAAATTTGAAAATTTTGATGGTCATTTTTGAAATTTTGATTAATTCTCCTTACCTTTGAATAACCTTTGACATTTTTTTGAATGTGGCTTCTTTTAGGGAATTTGCGATATTTTAAATGAAAATTATCAATTAAGCTGTGAGCCACTGCATTTGAGTTTTTTCAGCATAAACCAAGTGTGTACTTATTTTGTTGAGTAACTGTATATATGTTTGCAAAACTAGCAGCACTGCAGGCAACATTGTTGCACATGTATTTTTTGACCATATTTCATTGTATAATTTGACATAAACTCAGACCAGTTAAAGATATTATGTAATCTCTTCATATATATTTCCTAAAGGCAAAGAATGAATTGAATAACTTTAGCACTTTCCTAAAAATCAAAATTCATATCAAGGATATACCAACTGTTGCCTATGCTACATATATATATTAAATTTGATCGAAGTTGCAGAAAAAGTTAAGGTTTAATATTTCTGTATATAAAACTTAGAAGCAAGGAACTGCCCCCTACAATTCTTGTGCAAAATCTTAATATGTTGCACACTTAAAGATAATTTTACCAGCTCGTACTTCAAAAGTGAATGTTTGGGCCTATTTGAAAGAAAAAAAAACAATTTTCCTGAAACGGTATAGCCTATGTATATTAACCTGGGTCGATTTGTATGGACGAAAGTTAACCGATATCGCGCCATCGATTTTTCGATAGGATTTGTGCTCAGGAAAAAAAAGTTCCACTACGCATACCCAAAAAAAATAATTTTCGAGCATGCGAAAAAAATGGCGAAAGGGTCAATTTTTCAACCAAAACTCCCCAAAACCACAAAATTTATTTTTTTTTCAAAAAAACTGTTGCAAAAACGTTGGCGATAACAGTTTTTTTGAAAAAAAAATTATTTTTTGGGATTTGCGGAGTGTTTCGGTCGAAAAGTTAACCCTTTCGCCATTTTTTTTTCGATGGCGCGATATCGGTTAATAAATCGACCCAGTCTAATGTATATACACATGCATATGCACGCTCACCATCGAATCTCAAAAGAGAGGAAGATTCACGATGTTATATGTACATACATAAATACATACATATGTATGTATATGGTTGACATCAGTGTTGCCAGGTTAGCCTTTTCGAGGATAGATTTAGCCTTTTGTTTTTGCCTTTAGCCTCGAAATTTTGGGTTTAGCTTCGTGACTTTTTTCTAGCCTTTTTTAATCCGAATGTATTTTTAATAATTTCTAAAATAAAATAATTTCAATAGTTCCTGTGAACACCTAATACCTAATAATATGAGTTCTCTACAAAAGATTAATTCTTTTTCTGCTGAAAATTCGTTGAAAGTTTCAAAGCCAGATGTATTTTCTTACTTTGAAAAAGAGAAGTATAGTTATTCTTCAAGTCAAATAGCATTAATAGAGCTGCAGTGGCGAAAACTTATAACTATACAATGGAAAAATGTACACTCCACCATGGAATTTTGGTCGGAAGTCCGAGAACATAAAAATGCATTAAACGAACCACCTTTTTTAGAACTTGTCGAATTCATATTTAGTTTTTTAGTATTACCACTCAGTAACGCGGAGGTTGAAAGAATTTTTAGTGGCATGAAAATTCTGAAAACTAAATTAAGGAACAAACTAAAAATTAAAATGCTTAATGCGCTGCTTAATATTAGATGCTCGTTAAAACGCTTATCTAAATGTTGTAATGATTTTGAAATTACCGATGATCTCATATCTATGGTAAATAGCCAAACTTTATACGCAGACTTAAGCTCTTCTGATTTTTCAGACGGGGAATATTTTATATAAATAATTAGTTTGTAATATTTTTTTTTGTGTATATACACATATGCAATCATTTAAAGTAATTCCATGTGCTAGTCAAGGAAAATGTGCCTGATATGTTTTGAAACAAGAAGTTATGTTTAAGTTATGTTTATAAGTTTTTATTTACAAATGTGTAAACTAAAATATAAAAAAAAATTTTATGAATTAACCAAAAAAATTTCTGGCCTTTTTTTAGCTTCTTTTTTTTCTAAATTTAGCTTTTTCTAACCTTTTTTTTTGCCAATCTAGCTTCTTTTTTTTCATCACCTGGCAACACTGGTTGACATTTGCAGAGTACAATGAAAATTATTGACTTTATTGAAAACAAATCTTCCGAAATTCTACCACAGTATTTTTTATACCATCTCTAAATATTTTTCAGAGGTGGCAGCACTATGTTGTGTTAAGAGAGCAATCAAGTGTATTTACTCAAATACCTATGCACTAGTATATATCTACATCCGTGGTCGGCAAAAATTAAAATGTAAGCTATTAGTGAGAGCGATAGCATGAGCATCCCAGCAGAAAATCAAAGTTATACTGTTTTCACACAGAAACTTAATGATCTCATTTCACCTTCTAATGAAATCGTAAATTTTTTGCTTTCACACAGAAGTAACTGCTCGATTAGTATGAAGGATGAAATGTCAAGCGAATAAAATGACAATGCTATAAGACAGACAGTCATGCCGGAACGATACAAGGTGGCAGCATGGTGACATACCTACATACATAAATAAGAATTCCATGTTCTTTGTTTTTGTAAATTCGATGGACAAATGTCAAAATCGTACTGCGCCGGAAGTTGATGTATCAAATCAAATAAAAAAAAGGTTATAATCAGCTATTCGATGCGGCCACCTTGTATCGTTCCGCCATGCAGACAATGACATTTACTTTGACAAATGACATTTTTAAGCACTGAACACACTAAAAACTAAGAAACTGAACGCTCCCAACAGAGTTGCATTGTGCTTTTGACTTCATTAGGCATTCGATTAGCTACTAATGAAATAATTATAGATTCAAATTTTGTAGGGAAGATTGAGCTCAATAAGCGTCTTAATGTAGAAAACTGCCTTTATTATTGAATAAGCCGTCTGTGTGAAAACAGTATTAAAATTATAACATGCAGATGGTGCATTTATTAAAAACAGTTATACCAAAGATTTTGAAAAATTTCATGTTTGATTCAGAAATAGTTTGAAATATTCTCAAGTCCTTCAATTCATTAAGTTTTACTCACTTCGAAGGGTAACCTTTATTTTTTACATGCAAGTGCACATGAAATTTGGTTTGCCAAAGCTGCTCAACGCGGCAAATATCGTAAAAATAGCGGCGGTCACTCGCTTAAAAAATCATATCTCGGATACTTATAAATTTCCAGCAACCAGGGAAATGCAAAATGTTTAAAAAATATGTAGGTGACTTAAAAAAAAACATAAAGATACATTCATGTCAATTTTTTTACTATTTCGCTTAGTTTCTCTGAAACATTATTAGTAGGTTTTTACAGTGCAAAAGTTAAATTTTTTTGGCTTAGAAAAAAAATAGTACAGAATGAATTTGGTACAACTTTTGTTAAAATAATTTTAAAAACTCATACTGTGTCGAAAAGTTTTTAAATATAGCATACCTAAAAAGTTAAAGCACAAACCTAGACATGTTTGGAAGATGAGCTACATATGAAAGCCCGTCATACCAATTGCGTTTCCCAATCGTAATATTTCTTACAGGGAAGCTTAACATTTGTCCCCACTGTTTATTCGTTGCTGCTTGCTAACGACAGCGATGGAGAGTAAGCATATGTATGAAGCAAGTCTGGTTCAATTGAGTACGGCGCGCCGAACACCCATTTACAACGATACATTTGCATGCAGCAACCAGCGTTGACAGATTGACGACGCCGTCGTAATTTTGACGATTTTCAACTAGAATGACGCTTGGACGATTTTGTAATGAAAAATGACGATTTAAGCCTGCCTTCTATGTAAGATTTATTTTAAATATTCAAACACCAAGAAATAGATCCAATAATGTTGATTTTAGATGGACACTACCGTAATAAATATTGAAGTGATCAACTTAGCTCGTGAAAACGGAGTGGTGATGATATTTGATACATTGCCTCCGCATTCCACTCATAAAATGCAACCGCTAGACAGAGCATTCATGAGCCCACTCAGGACTTATTACAGTAACAAATTAAAGCGTTTTATGACAGAAAAGTTACTAAATTCGATTTAGCTGGTCTCTTTTCCAAAGCGTATTATAAGGTTCAGACTGGCTAGGTTGCAGTTAACGGTTTCAGATGTACTGGTATATACCCATTCGATCGAAATATTTTTACTGATGCAGAATATATTGCTGCAAATGATATGTATGAACACGTAACTGCCAAATACTCTGAAGTTTCCGAGCAAAATAATGCAACTTCGAAGACTGGACGTACTCTTACTTCACCGACATATAATACAAATCGAATGACTTCTCCAGAACCTGTGGCATCAACCAGTAAAGGAGTCATTTCACCATGGCAGATTTTACCATTGCCAAACAATAGAAAACCAGTTGCTACCGGAAGAGGATGAAAGTCAAAAGCGACAGCATTAACAAAATCACCATATAAGAATCAGTTGGAAGAAAGCATTCGGAAGATCCGTCAAAAAGTGAAGCCAAAAATTAAAAAAGAAAAGGAACCTTCAAAAAACCAGCAGCGAAAGCTAGAAAAGCTGAATGTGAAGAATTAACCAGTGACTCCGAAGTAAACATCGTCTACGCAGAATCGAACTAAGGGGATTTTATTGATATGCCTCCAGACGGAGCAATTTGCTTCTTTGGCGAAAAGTTATGGAAGGACGAGCTTGAAACACAATGCCCGGATGCCGCGAAATAAACGCGACGAACATCGCCTTGTCAAAAATAGAATCCCCATAATTCTTGAAGGTGAACACAATGAACGCCGAGAGCGAAATTTACGCGACGTCATTTTGCGACGATAGATTTATTTCTATCGTCGCCGCCGGGCGATGACGACAAACATCCCAAGGGTTGCTGCTGTTCAATTTTTTAAGTATAAAAAAGAAAACATAATATCCAAAAACAAATTTTTTTCTTTACATATAATTTTTAATTGAATTTCTTAACATTTTTGTTTTGTTTTGTTAATTTCTTAACATTTTGGGCGTGTTTTAGCAGTGCTAAAGCAGAGAATTAAAAAAGTTTTAATTGTTTTCATCTTTATTTCCAAATAATAGCCCCTCTGAATAAACAGCGTCAATTTCGCCCGGCATTGTGTTTTAAGTAGACGAAATGTCTGGGCGTAATTTGAAAAATGTCATCGCCCGACGCGACGTATATCGTCGTCGCTCGGCATGGTGTTTTAAGCATAACGTCTGCATTCCCAAAAAAAAATCCAATTTTTATTTGCAAGACTTGCACAATTTGAAGTTTTCAAGCAATTTTGATATTTCCAATAACTTATTCATTTTTAATATCAACGAGCCAAGGAGGCATTTTATTTTATCTTTTATTAATAAAATTGGTAAATTTTAAAAGAATGTATTTAATATTTTCTTTAGTAAAACTGATCTGGTTATTATTCGGTTAGATGGTATATTATACCAAATTAGCCTACGTTTGCGTACCACATTAGCCGCCAATTTTTGGGGAAGCGGCATTTCGGGCTCACCCGAATTTCGTCTTATAAATTGTAAACTGTTGGTGTTATACAACTTTTGATAAAGTACGCTATAGATGATATTTCACAAAACAAAATGACAAAAAAGAGGTGAATTTGACTTTTGGTTAGGCCAAAATTACCCAAAAACTAAACGCTATACAACAAATGCCGCAGTTCCTCTATTTTGAAGACATTCCTAAGGTTCCCCAAGAAGTTTTTTGGAAAACTATTTCCACTATAAAAAGAGCTAACTCTACATATGCTTTTTCTAATTTATGTCCATTCGTTGCAGATCTAATATGCTTGTCAAACGGTTCATCGAGTGTAGAACGATTTTTTTCTAAAATAAATTTAAACAAAACAATAATCCGAAACCGTCTGGAATCTGATACATTAAAAGGAATATTGCTAGCTTAAGATTATTTAAAATTGAATAACTTCTCCTGTCATAATATTGAACCACAAATAAATATGCTAAAAAATGTATAACTAAGAAACTAATATGATATAGGAGGTTCGATTCGAGCTCAAAGAAAAAAAAATAATACTAATTGTTAAAATGACTGAAAACAAGTACCTTTTGTATGTAATACAAAATTTATCTTTTAAGACGTTTTTGTTATTTATAAAATAAAACGAAATGAATTGAAAACGATTTTATATGTTGTATGTGGCAACAAAAAATAACAATCAAAGACAATTATCAGAAAAGCGCTTTTAAAGTTAATATTGTTGAATGAAATCCGGCGATCTCATTTTGGTTTCCTACGAACACACGTCCCTGGTAATAACCCAACTTAGTCCTAACTCAACTTTGGTTGTTATTGGTTGTTCCTTAGATATGACGATTTTTTACGATTTTTTGGACGGCGTCTGACGACTTGGAAAAAAAAATATATGGTAACGCTGGCAGCAACAGACATTCATGCGCATGTATGCCATTCTCTTTTTTGCGTACCATACAATCAGTGTTGCCAGGTGATGAAAAAAAAGAAGCTAGATTGGCAAAAAAAAAGGTTAGAAAAAGCTAAATTTAGAAAAAAAGAAGCTAAAAAAAGGCCAGAAATTTTTTTGGTTAATTCATAAAATTTTTTTTTATATTTTAGTTTTACACATTTGTAAATAAAAACTTATAAACACAACTTAACTAACATAACTTCTTGTTTCAAAACATATCAGGCACATTTTCCTTGACTAGCACATGGAATCACTTTAAATGATTGCATATGTGTATATACACAAAAACTAATTATTTATATAAAATATACCCCGTCTGAAAAATCAGAAGAGCTTAAGTCTGCGTATATAGTTTGGCTATTTACCATAGATATGAGATCATCGGTAATTTCAAAATCATTACAACATTTAGATAAGCGTTTTAACGAGCATCTAATATTAAGCAGCGCATTAAGCATTTTAATTTTTAGTTTGTTCCTTAATTTAGTTTTCAGAATTTTCATGCCACTAAAAATTCTTTCAACCTCCGCGTTACTGAGTGGTAATACTAAAAAACCAAATATGAATTCGACAAGTTCTAAAAAAGGTGGTTCGTTTAATGCATTTTTATGTTCTTGGACTTCCGACCAAAATTCCATGGTGGAGTGTACATTTTTCCATTGTATAGTTATAAGTTTTCGCCACTGCAGCTCTATTAATGCTATTTGACTTGAAAAATAACTATACTTCTCTTTTTCAAAGTAAGAAAATACATCTGGCTTTGAAACTTTCAACGAATTTTCAGCAGAAAAAGAATTAATCTTTTGTAGAGAACTCATATTATTAGGTATTAGGTGTTCACAGGAACTATTGAAATTATTTTATTTTAGAAATTATTAAAAATACATTCGGATTAAAAAAGGCTAGAAAAAAGTCACGAAGCTAAACCCAAAATTTCGAGGCTAAAGGCAAAAATAAAAGGCTAAATCTAGCCTCGAAAAGGCTAACCTGGCAACACTGCATACAATAGCAAATGAATCTCCGTGAGTGTTTGGATGAATTGGCATCGCAACATGACTGCCCAACAAAAAATTTTAAACTGTGGAATTAGGCCGTAAGTCTATAATGTGTGTCAGTTGTTTGGAATATTCTTTAAAATATACCTTATTGCTTTGTTATTTGGTCATCAGGCAGAAATTCTGCACTTACATATGTTTTAGGTAAAAGGGGGTTGCTCTGTACCCAGTTTTCAAAATAAACAAACAGGTTTATTGTCATGCGTTGAGATCGCTTTTTTCTCTGAAATATGTACATATACACTTATACAATAAAGCCATGGCAAATTTGATATACATATCCATATCCGTATAAAACAGCTGATGCAACCAACCTTATGGAAAGCAATGTAGTTAGTCAATGGTGCCATACAATAACGCCCTAGCCATAACCATACTTTATCAACTAAATGGTTTTTGATTTTTCGCCAGATCCATAACCTTTAAATATTTCATTTGGTGAATTCACTAACTTTTTAAATATTTCATTTATGGTTTTGACTAAGTCATTAGTTATTTGTGGAATTTGTTCGTAATTTTTTGCATTTTCTGCTTTCTTATGAAATTTTTACATATTTTAGGTTAACGCACCAATAACCGATGCCAATTGATATGGATAATGGATAAGTAAAAATGTAGTTATGACTATGGCGTTATGTCAACTTTGCCAGGCCCTTTAGGCTTATTTGTGCCGTAAGTGCTTATTGTATTATTCTCTTAAATAACCTAATTATAAACAAACAGCACTTACATTCCTTATTGCATGCAACCGCTTAGGCCATTTTTTGTTGGGTGTCATTGTGACTACCGCATGGATACCTATAACACAACATTTCGTCTGTATCTCATGAGTATGTTTTTGGATGAACAAAATCAGTTACGGTATTTTTGTTTTGGGTTATATTTTTCAGATTAATCATTACTTTTATGATCGGGAAGCAGTGAGTTTGGGTTTTATGTGAAGTTTTACCAGTGCATATTTACATACATATGTATGTACATCGAAAGTTTGTTAACTTCTTCCCACCAACTAAATGATGAATAATAAAAAAATGCGCTCCTATACCAACGAAGAAATTTTATCCTTTATGGCTCAAAAGTTTCAGGAGATGAAAGGTGAGAACCTACATAATTACGTACATACATACCTATGCATATGTATTTTTGTAGAACAAATCATGATAAAAACACTTACAAAGTATGACCGTTCACTCTTCTGGTAGGCATTTCAATATTTAAAAATCAATCTTCAAACAAAATGAAATATGTACAAAAATAAAATAAAACGTCAATAATGTCAGAAGTGGTTATTCCTACCTAGTAAGTGTTTTTATCATAGGAGAAATATAACCATTGTGAATTCATGCAAGTGAAAAATCTTCCTATTCCTCCATTGCCATACCTACCTGTCTAATAATAGCTGACAGGGAGACCGGCTGTCGCGAATGGAAGAAAGCTTTGTTTACGTTCGCGGTTAGTAAATTGAAGTGCCATGAATTACCCATTTCTTTTCAAACCAACTTTTCTTTTAAATGTGTCAACAGAAAAACAGATTACATGTTAATATTCATTTTCAAAATTGGGTTAATTTAGAAAATATGAGCACCAAGTGAAGCTAACATTTGAGAATATGTCGAAAATGCAATATATCAGTCTCCTACAAAAGTGTTTCAAAAACATGATACAAAAAAGAAGGTAGTTCCACTCAAAATTTTTTGACGTATTTGGGGATTTTTGAAGTTTCATAATGTTTGTTGTTTTGCCAGAAGCGTTGTCATACGGTTACTGTTTAAGGCGAAATTGTTGTTTTTCGGGATGGAAATTCCCTTTAGGATGAAAACGCAATGGTCATCTGAGACAATAGCCGTGTCTTTTTTACACGCGTACACGTTTCGTTTGCGCGTGAAAAAAAAACGCCCATCCTCGCTTAGATAATGCTTAGGAGACCCATCTAGCGGCAGTGGTTAAACAACTAGCTACAGCACAGGGTGTACCTCCTCGTGGAACTTGAGGGTGGGGAGGGAGGGAATGGCCTGAAGGTTTAATGTGGCCACATAAATCGTTACCGAGATAGTCGGGCTAGCACCTTAATGGTGCTGTGGTACCGGAGCGTACCGGATCTGTAGGGTAGAGGGGGGAGGCTTCGACAGGTTAAGAGAAAATGATTTTTTAACAGAAACTAGAATGAGAAATAGATAACTCCTCTCATAATTACTGATGCCATTTATGTTTATGACACTTCGGATTTGTAGTTAATATTCCACTTGTTTTTTTTTATACTCAGTTGAGCAGAGCTCACAGAGTATATTAACTTTGATTGGATAACGGTTGGTTGTACAGGTATAAAGGAATCGAGATAGATATAGACTTCCATATATCAAAATCATCAGTATCAAAAAAAAATTCGATTGAGCCATGTCCGTCCGTCCGTCCGTCTGTCCGTTAACACGATAACTTGAGTAAATTTTGAGGTATCTTGATGAAATTTGGTATGTAGGTTCCTGGGCATTCATCTTAGATCGCTATTTAAAATGAACGATATCGGACAATAACCACGCCCACTTTTTCGATATCGAAAATTTCGAAAAATCGAAAAAGTGCGATAATTCATTCCAAATACGGATTAAGCGATGAAACTTGGTAGGTGAGTTGAACTTATGACGCATAATAGAAAACTAGTAAAATTTTGGACAATGGGCACGGCACCGCGCACTTTTAAAAGAAGGTAATTTAGAAGTTTTGCAAGCTGTAATTTGGCAGTCGTTGAAGATATCATGATGAAATTTGGCATGAACGTTACTCTTATTACTATATGTCTGCTTAATAAAAATTAGCAAAATAGCAGAACGACCACGCCCCCTTTTAAAAAATTTTTTTTTAATTCAAATTTTAAAAGAAAAGTTAATTTCTTTACAGTATATAAGTAAATTATGTCAACATTCAACTCCAGTAATGATATGCTGCAACAAAATACAAAAATAAAAGAAAATTTCAAAATGGGCGTGGCTCCGCCCTTTTTCATTTAATTTGTCTAGGATACTTTTGATGCCATAAGTCGAACAAAAATTTACCAATCCTTGTGAAATTTGGTAGAGGCTTAGATTCTAGGACGATAACTGTTTTCTGTAAAAAAGGGCGAAATCGGTTGAAGCCACGCCCAGTTTTTATACACAGTCGACCGTCTGTCCTTCCGCTCGGCCGTTAACACGATAACTTGAGCAAAAATCGATGTATCTTTACTAAACTCAGTTCACGTACTTATCTGATCTCACTTTGTATTGGTGTAAAAAATGGCCGAAATCCGACTATGACCACGCCCACTTTTCGATATCGAAAATTACGAAAAATGAAAAAAATGCCATAATTATATACCAAATACGAAAAAGGGATGAAACATGGTATTTGTATTGGTCTATTGACGCCAAATATAACTTTAGAAAAAAACTTGGTAAAATGGGTGTGACGCCTACCATATTAAGTAGAAGAAAATAAAAAAGTTTTGCAGTGCGAAATCAAAAGCCCTTGGAATCTTGGAAGGAATACTGTTCGTGGTATTACGTTTGTGGGACGCCACATTCATGTCAATGCTTGAAGGGCATGTGTATAAGCGGGCTGCCCCAAGGTGACCCCTGGTACAACGGGCAAAAACACTCCCATAACTAGTGGATAACCTGAAGAGCTACAAGTTAATGTTCTCACTAAAAATTGTTTAACAATTCCCCCATAAAGTGCAACTCTTGAATTATACAATAAATAAAAAAAATAAAAAATGTGGACTTTTAGCCAATTTATCAAGAAATTGCGGTGTCGGTTTATAAGGACCTTCTTTGAGCAAGCAATTGACAAACGTGTATGCTTTGTCAACATGTTGTTGTTGTTGTTGTAGCAATGCTCGCCCCACCTAATAGCCGCGACCGATCACAAATTGTCATCAATATCCTCTAACGGGAGTCCAAGGAAACTTGCCGTTTCAACAGGGGTGGACCATAAGGAAAGGGGTGTTAGAGGCGTTGGTTCCACATTACAATTAAAGAGATGGTTGGTGTCATGTGGGGACACATTGCAAGCGGGGCATACATTTTGTATGTCGGGGTTGATTCTGGATAGGTAAGAGTTTAACCTGTTACAGTATCCAGAACGAAGTTGAGCAAGAGTGACACGCGTTTGCCTGGGGAGTATGCGTTCCTCTTCCGCGAGTTCTGGATATTTTTCTTCAAGTACTGGATTCACCGGGCAATTCCCGACATAAAGGTCCGACGCCTGTCTATGGAGTTCACCAAGGACCTGCTTGTGTTTTTTCGCTTCATACGGCTGGGTTCTCAGGTGCCGTATTTCCTCAAAATGTTTACGGAGATGACTCCTTAGGCCCCTAGGCGGTGCTGGTTCGTCAATCAGATGTCTGTTGGGATGCCCAGGTTTCTGGGTATTCAACAGAAACTGTTTGGTCAGCATCTCATTTCTCTCCCTGATGGGGAGTATTCTCGCCTCATTATGCAGATGGTGTTCTGGGGACATAAGAAGACAGCCCGTGGCGATTCTGAGAGCAGTATTTTGGCAGGCCTGTAGTTTCTTCCAGTGGGTGGTTTTTAGGCTTGGCGACCATATGGGTGACGCGTAGCACGTAATCGGCTGGCTAATTGCTTTGTATGTGGTCAAGAGCGTTTCTTTATCTTTTCCCCAGGTACTGCCAGCAAGGGATTTGAGGATTTTATTACGGCTCTGAATTCTTGGAACAATTGCGGTTGCGTGCGCACCAAAATGTAGATCCTGATCAAACGTCACACCCAAGATTTTGGGGTGTAGGACAGTCGGTAGCGTAGTGCCATCGACGTGGATGTTCAATATGGTCGACATTTGGGGCGTCCATGTTGTAAATAAGGTCGCGGAAGATTTAGTCGGTGACAATGCCAGGTTTCGCGAGGCGAAAAAACTGGAGAGATCAGGGAGATAGCCGTTTATTTTATTGCATAGCTCATCGATCTCTGGGCCTGGGCCTGTGGCCATTGTTGTGCAGTCATCGGCGTAGGAAACGATTGTGACTCCTTCCGGTGGTGAAGGTAGCTTAGATATGTCAGAAATTAAACAAAAGCGGGGATAGGACACCACCCTGTGGCACCCCTTGTTTAATTCTCCTTTGTTTTGATGTTTCGTTTCTGAATTGCACCGATGCCTGCCGACCACCCAGATAATTTGCGGTCCACCTTTTAAGACATGGGGGAAGGGTAGACCCTTCCAGGTCTTGCAGTAACGAGCCATGGTTGACCGTATCAAAAGCTTTTGATAGGTCTAGCGCTACGAGTACTGTTCTATGGTGGGGGTATTGATTCAAACCGCAATTTATCTGGGTGCTAATGACATTTAGCGCGGAGGTAGTGCTATGGAGTTTTCTGAAGCCATGCTGATGAGGGGCTAGCTGCAAATGTGCTTGGAAATAAGGGAGCAAAATGGCTTCAAGCGTCTTTGCCACTGGCGATAGGAGAGATATCGGACGATATGACTCACCTACGTTAGCTGGTTTCCCAGGCTTTAGTAGCGGGACCACCTTGGCCATTTTCCATTTCTCGGGTATGACAAAGGTGGAAAGAGACAGGTTGAAGACATGCGCTAAATATTTGAAACCCTCTTTCCCTAGGTTTTTAAGCATCGGCATGGCTATGCCGTCTGGGCCCACTGCTTTGGATGGTTTAGCGCGACCAATGGCGTCCTCAACCTCTCTAGCGGTGATGGTAATTGGTGACGCGCTGAATTTGTGTTTATGTGCGTGTCTATTGGCTCTCCGTCTATCTTTGTCGACCGTAGGATGCATTATATATTGTCGGCAGAAAGCGCTCGCGCATTTTTTCGCATCCGACAGCACCTTATCGCCAAGGCGATGGAAACTTTGTCTTTGTGCTTAGTCGGATTCGATAGGGACTTTACGGTGGACCAAAGTTTACCTACACCGGTGGAGAGGTTACAACCTCTTAGGTGCTCTTCCCATTTCGCCGGCTTGTGTTCGTCCACAAGCAATCTGATGCGTTGGTTTATATCCCTTATTTGGGGGTCGCCTGGATCAAGCTGTCTTATAAGGTCGCGTTCCCTCGCTAAGCTCGCGGCCTCCGCCGGGAAGTGGGGCCGGATTTCGGGAATTCTCCCGGCGGGAATGAAATGTGCCGAGGCGGATTCAATGACCTTACGGAAGGCACGCTCCCCTTGGCGGGCATCAGTCGGGATAGGGAGGGCAGCAAAGCTGCTGTCTGTTGCAGATTTATATTCTTCCCACTTTCCTTTTTTGAAGTTTATGAAAGTGCGTTTTTCGGTGACGATGAAGTCGGCGGTACGCTCGAACGAAATAAGTATGGGCAGGTGGTCGGATGCCAATGTTACCATCGGCTGCCAGTTGACGCAGTTTACGAGTTCTGCGCTCACGATTGAGATATCTGGCGAGCTATGACAGCTTCCTACCATACGTGTGGGGGCGTCTCCGTTTATTGTGCAGAACGTCGTTTCGTCTATTTGATCCGCCAACATCTCACCCCTACTGTCCGCCCGCAAGTTTGAATGCCATAGGTCGTGATGGGCATTGAAATCGCCTAAGATAATGCGATTGTTGCCAGTGAGTAAGGCCTCGATATTAGGGCGGTATCCACTGGGGCAACAGGTGACAGGAGGGATGTAGATGTTGATGATTTCTAGATTTGCATCGCCTGACCGGACAGATAGGCCTTGACGTTCTAAGACATTGTCCCTGCGGTCGATGCCAGGATCAAATATATAATATTGCACAGAGTGGTGTATAATAAACGCGAGGCCGCCTCCATTTCCGCTCTCGCGGTCTTTCCTGTGGACATTATAACCAGAGCAGGTCTGCAATGCAGATCTTGCTGTGAGTTTAGTCTCTTGAATCTCAGCAATGCGGATGTTGTGCCGCTTCATGAAATCGACTATCTCCGTAATCTTCCCAGTTAGTCCATTACAGTTTAACTGCAGAATTCTGAAGTGCATGAGGGGTGACGCCGCCACTCTAGGGGTAAGTGACGGGTGACTACGCCTAGGTTGTGGAAGGCCAGGACGCAATTGCTGTTGTGGCCTTGGGCACTGGGCGCCCTTGGGCAAGCATTGGGGTACCCGGATGATTTGGGTTTGCGACCTGGCAACATGGCGCGATGAAACCCGTCGGGGGTTGCCGTCGCGGAGACCAGAACATCTAGGAAAGTGGCACCACCCAAGGCAGGAGCTGCATTGAGCGGATGTCGCAAACCTATATATTCTGTGCTGGCAGACGGAGGTAGGGACTAAGAGTCTGTTTCCCTGACCTGCACGATTGCTGCCAGAAAAGAGGGGGGAGAAGAAGACGGGGGCAGGGGCTGATGCTCAGAATTGCTACCAGCTCTACTACGAAGGTAGTAGTTATGAGTGGTATCAGCTGTTTGAGTTGTTGGCGCCGTGGGGCGCGAGCAGCAGCGGGTACTTGTTGTGGCTTGCTGAGCAGCGAAGCTGCTGGAAGGTAGTGGGGATACGCTAAGGCGTAGACTACGGGACGCCCTTGAGCGTGAGCAGCAAGGAGCCACAAAAGATTTATAAAAGTTACGTGGACGTCGGGTTTTGGGATCAAGCCCAGAACAACCTGTCCGATGCAACCATCCCTTGCACGAGACACACTGAACAGAGTATGACCGTCCTAAAAAGATTCTTTTCTGGCAAATGCAGCAAAACCATTTCTCAGGACCGGGGTCAGGAGACGGACCCGGATTGGGTTCGATACCTTCCCGGAGTAAGAGAATATGTAGCAGTCCTGCTGCAAGGAGCTGCTGGGAGGATGACAATTTGTGGGAGGGACGAAACAAATTAAATGGGGTCACACTGAAATGACAGTCCTTGGTCGGGAAAAATCCCGAGTCGCTCCGGTACATAGAACCGACTGCCTTGGGAAGCGCTTTGTCAACATGTTCTGAGCCAGCGTACGGACAGTTAAGAAGGCTATATTCCCTTGCTTTGCATACTTTGATCCATGCGTCTTCCTCCAAAACAATTTTCGGGAGCTCGAAAAACTTATTAAAAACCTCTTATAGGCTGATATTTCGTATTAAAATATTTCCAAGGCATGGGGCTAATTTTTTTCTTTTTTATTTAAAATAACTATGAAAGTCATTTAGTCGTATTCGTACGAAATCCATCAAAATTAGAAAAATTCGTAACATTTTTCAATCTGGTAGCTTGTTTTTGGTGAAATTGTCATTGTTCCCACAAAAGTCAAGTAGCTACGTCACACTAAATGGAACTATCCATTTTTTGTATCATGTTCAAAAACACTATTGAGCAAATGATTTGAGTTATCGAACAGCGATTTACAGGAGGGTCCAGGATGTTTATTTCAAACATTCCCCACTTGCTTGAATTCACAATGAATTTAACAGTAATTATTAATTAAACAATGGCAACAGTGACTGAACACAGCCAACGTGCCTAGATCAAAATAAGAGTACCGTTAAATTTTAATAATATACATGGCGGAACTATACAAGGTGGCAGCATGGGACAGCTGATTGTACCTTTTTTATTCGATTTGATACATCAACTTCAGGTGCAGTACGATTTTGACATTAGTCCATCGAATTTACAAAAACAAATTACATGGAACTCTTATTTATGTTTGTAGGCATATCACCATGCTGCGACCTTGTATGTTTACATGAACAAAATATTTCCTTGGCGAAACCAAACAGGTGAATTCATACAAGTGGCGATAGTTTGAAAAAAGTTCACAATAATAAACATCCTGGACCACCTGTTAAATCACTGTTCGATCACTTAAATAATTTGCTCAATAGTGTTTTTGAATCATTTTTGCTGGGGACTGATAAATTGCATTTTTGACATATTCTCAAATGTTAGCTTCACTGGCTAAAGAGCCTGGATCACCTGTTAAATCACTGTTCGATTGCTTAAATCATTTGCTAAATAGCGTTTTTCAACTGGTGCTCGTATTATCTCTATTAACTAGATTTTGAAAATGAATATTAATATGGAGTCCGATTTTGTGTAGACATAAAATTGGTTGGAAACACAAATGGGGAGTTCATGGCAATTCATTTATTAACCGTGAGCAAAAAACAAATCTCCTTCTCTGCCATTCTCCCTGTCAGCTATTATTTGACAGGTAGATATGGCCAGAGCCGGCTCAAGAGAATTTGAGGCCCTAGGCGAGTTATTATTTGCGGCCCCTTTCTCCCGTATTTATAGAAAGAAATTGGAGATCAGAAAATTAGAGATCAGTATTAAATTCAAACTTAGTGTCAATGAAACAAAAAATATTTCTTTTGCATATTAAATATATTTTTTTTTCAACAAAAGAACGAAAATATAACAAAGAACGAAATATAACACAAAAGTATTTTTAATTATCTTAGAGTTTACTGAAACTTCATTTTCCGCGCCTTCAATTCAGGGAAAGTTTGATATAATTTTACTTAAATCTAATTTTTGCTCAATTTCCTGCTCTATTGAGTCATGGCCGAACGCAAGTACGTTTTGATTAATTTCAGTTTCGAAAAGCTACGCTCGCCACTCGCAACCGACATTGGTATCGTCAGCAAAATACTAAATTGGGCATGAGACCACACAAGTTGTGTTGTAAAATATAACTAAGGTGAAAATTAAATTTTTTAATGAAACTAAATATAGGGCCCCTACAAAATTTCTTGCAAAAATGATTTTTAGTACAAAGGGGTTTATCGAACTTGGTGCCCTAGGCGGTCGCGTGTTTCTCGTTTATGGTAGAGCCGGCCCTAGATATGGCATTGAAAGAATCGGAAGATTTTTCACTTGTATGAATTTACCATGGCTCAATTATATGGTTGGCTCATGTGTACAAAAACAAAATATGTTAGTTCAGATTGTCAAAATCTGCGTGTTGGTGTCGGTGCAAATGGTATGGAATGGAAACATAAAACTTAGCAGTTTTTGTATGTTGTAAGAAAATGTTGCCAATGTGTTGGTTTCATTTTGAGTTTGCCATCTCCTTTTGACAATCCCATCGACCATGCAATGAAATAAATAAAGTCAGCTGATGAGATGAGCCAACCATATAATTGAGCCATGGAATTTACAATGATATGATTTGACATTTCAACTTCCGGCGCAGTACTGTTTTGATATTAGTCCATCGAATTGAAAAAAACAAAGCACATGGAACGGCCGCCGCTGTGGTGTGATAGTAGCGTGCTCCGCCTTCCACACCGAAGATCCTGGGTTCACGCCCCGGACAAAGCAACATCAAAATTTTAGAAAGAAGTTTTTCAATTCGAAGAAAATTTTTCTGAACGGGGTCGCCCCTCGGCAATGTTCGGCAAGCACTCTTGAGTGTATTTCTTCCATGAGAAGCTTCTCAGTGAAAACTCATCTACCTTGCAGATGCCGTTCGGAGTCGGAATAAAACATGTACTAGGTCCCGTCGCGCCGATTTGTAGGAGAAATTAAAAAAGTAGCACGACGCAAATTGAAAGA
Organism: Eurosta solidaginis; assembly: GCA_029619165.1. Classification (NCBI taxonomy): domain Eukaryota; kingdom Metazoa; phylum Arthropoda; class Insecta; order Diptera; family Tephritidae; genus Eurosta; species Eurosta solidaginis. The sequence goes on from JARSSU010041591.1 coordinate 18,665, forward strand.
AACCCTCTTCGGGGGTTATCGCGCCTTGCATTTTTATACTCAGTGAGCAGAGCTCACAGAGTATATTAAGTTTGATTGGATAACGGTTGGTTGTACATATATAAAGGAATCGAGATAGATATAGACCTTCCATATATCAAAATAATCAGGATCGAAAAAAATTTGATTGAGCCATGTCCGTCCGTCCGTCCGTCCGTCCGTCCGTCCGTCCGTCCGTCCGTCCGTCCGTTAACACGATAACTTGAGTAATTTTGAGGTATCTTGATGAAATTTGGTATGTAGGTTCCTGAGCACTCATCTCAGATCGCTATTTAAAATGAACGATATCGGACTATAACCACGCCCACTTTTTCGATATCGAAAATTTCGAAAAACCGAAAAAGTGCGATAACTCATTACAAAAGACAGATAAAGCGACGAAACTTGGTAGATGGGTTGAACTTATGACGCAGAATAGAAAATTAGTAAGATTTTGGACAATGGGCGTGGCACCGCCCACTTTTACAAGAAGGTAATTTAAAAGTCTTGCAAGCTGTAATTTGGCAGTCGTTGAAGATATCATGATGAATTTGGCAGGAACGTTACTACTATTACTCTATATGTGCTAAATAAAAATTAGCAAATTGGGATGAAGAACACGCCCACTTTTTAAAAAAAAATTTTTTAAATTCAAATTTAACAAAAAATTTAATATCTTTAATGTATATAAGTAAATTAAGTCAAAATTCAACTCCAGTAATGATATGATGCAACAAAATACAAAAATAAAAGAAAATTTCAAAATGGGCGTGGCTCCGCCCATTTTCATTTAGTTTGTCTAGAATACTTTTATTGCCATAAGTCGCACAAAATTTACCAATCCTTCTCAAATTTGGTAGGAGCATAGATTCTATGACGGTAACTGTTCTCTGTGAAAATGGGCGAAATCGGTGGAAGCCACGCCCAGTTTTTATACACAGTCCACCGTCTGTCCTTCCGCTCGGCCATTAACACAATAACTGAGCAAAATCCGATATATCTTTACTAAACTTAGCCCACGTACTTACCTGAGCTCACTTTTTCTTGGTATAAAAAATGGGCGAAATCTGACCATAACCACGCCCACTTTATCGATATCGAAAATTACGAAAAATGAAAAAAAATGCCATAATTCTATACCAAACACGAAAAAAGGGATGAAACATGGTAACTGGATTGGTTTATTGACGCAAAATATAACTTTGGAAAAACCTTTGTAAAATGGGTGTGACACCTACCATATTAAGTAGAAGAAAATGAAAAAGTTCTACAAGGCGAAATCAACAGCCCTTGGAATCTTGGCAGGAATACTGTTAGTGGTATTGCATATATAAATAAATTAGCAGTACCCGACAGATGATTTTCTGGATCACCTGGTCCACATTTTGGTCGATATCGCGAGAACGCCTTCACATATACATCTAAGGGCCACTCGCTTTTAAAACCCTCATTAATACCTTTAATTTGATATCCATATCGTACAAAAACATACCAGAGTCACCCCTGTCCCACCCTAATGGCGATATCTCGAAAAGGCGTCCACCTATAGACCTAATGCCCCCTCCCTCTTAAAATGCTCAGTAAACACCTTTCGTTTGATACCCATATCGTACAAACATTCTAGAGTCACCCCTGGCCCACCCTAATGGCGATATCTCGAAAAGGCGTCCACCTATAGACCTAGTGTCCACTCCCTCTTAAAATGCTCAGTAACACCTTTCGTTTGATACCCATATCGTACAAACATTCTAGAGTCACCCCTGGCCCACCCTAATGGCGATATCTCGAAAAGGCGTCCACCTATAGACCTAATGCCCACTCCCTCTTAAAATGCTCAGTAACAGCTTTCGTTTGATACCCATATCGTACAAACATTCTAGAGTCACACCTGGCCCACCCTAATGGCGATATTTCGAAAAGGCGTCCACCTATAGAACTAAGGATTACTCCCTTTTAAAATACTCATTACCACCTTTCATTTGATACCCATATCGTACAAACACATTCTAGAGTCACCCTGGCCCACCCTAATGGCGATATCTCGAAAAGGCGTCCACCTATAGACCTAATGTCCACTCCCTCTTAAAATGCTCAGTAACACCTTTCGTTTGATACCCATATCGTACAAACATTCTAGAGTCACCCCCTGGCCCACCCTAATGGCGATATCTCGAAAAGGCGTCCACCTATAGACCTAATGTCCACTCCCTCTTAAAATGCTCAGTAACACCTTTCGTTTGATACCCATATCGTACAAACATTCTAGAGTCACCCCTGTCCCACCTAATGGCGATATCTCGAAAAGGCGTCCACCTATAGACCTAATGCCCACTCCCTCTTAAAATGCTCAGTAACACCTTTCGTTTGATACCCATATCGTACAAACATTCTAGAGTCACACCTGGCCCACCCTAATGGCGATATCTCGAAAAGGCGTCCACCTATAGAACTAAGGATTACTCCCTTTTAAAATACTCATTACCACCTTTCATTTGATACCCATATCGTACAAACACATTCTAGAGTCACCCTGGCCCACCCTAATGGCGATATCTCGAAAAGGCGTCCACCTATAGACCTAATGCCCACTCCCTCTTAAAATGCTCAGTAACACCTTTCGTTTGATACCCTACCGTACAAACATTCTAGAGTCACCCTTGGTCCAGCTTTATGGCGATATCTCGAAAAGGCGTCCACCTATAGAACTAAGGATTACTCCCTTTTAAAATACTCATTACCACCTTTCATTTGATACCCATATCGTACAAACACATTCTAGAGTCCCCCTGGCCCACCCTAATGGCGATATCTCGAAAAGGCGTCCACCTATAGACCTAATGCCCACTCCTCTTAAAATGCTCAGTAACACCTTTCGTTTGATACCCATATCGTACAAACATTCTAGAGTCACCCCTGGCCCACCCTAATGGCGATATCTCGAAAGGGCGTCCACCTATAGACCTAATGCCCACTCCCTCTTAAAATGCTCAGTAACACCTTTCGTTTGATGCACATATCGTACAGACACCCCTGGTCCACCTTTATGGCGATATCTCGAAACGGCGTCCACCTATGGAACTAAGGATCACTCCTTTTCAAAATACTCATTAACAGCTTTCATTTGATACCCATATCGTACAAACACATTATAAAATCACCCCTGGTCCACCTTAATGGGGACATCTCGAAAAGGCGTCCACCGATAGACCTAAGGCCCACTCCCTCTTAAAATGCTCAGTAACACCTTTCATTTGATACCCATATCGTACAAACAAATTCTAGAGTCAGCCCTGGTCTACCTTTATGGCGATATCCCTAAATGGCGTTCATCCATAGAACTATGGCCTACTCTCTCTTAAAATACTCTTTAATACCTTTCATTTGATACACATGTTATACAACCACATTCCAGGGTTACCCCAGATTGATTTTCCTTATTTTGTCTCCATAGCTCTCACTGATGTATGTTATGTGTCGGTTACACCGAACTTAGCCTTCCTTACTTGTTTTCTTTAATATGTGACTAGATTCCTTAGCTTCTCTATGGTACAACGTCTTTGGGTTGTGCGTGTTTTATTTTATGCATACATCTGGAGTTTGGTTTAGGCTTCATAAAGGCTATCAACGTATTTAGAAAGGGTTCCTCTGTTAGTCATTCGAAGACTACTCTAGAGTAGACAAGATAATACAAAATTTGTCGTATCGCTCCCAGAGGCGCAGACAAATACTGCCGATGGCCCGGGATATTTTCACAAGCTCGCTTATTGCCATAATATTTTGTTATGGTAACGCATCTACAGTGGAAGCAGTAAGGAAGGCGGTCGCATGATGTGGTGGTGCACAGTGGCTAGTCATTGTCGGCTGGGGCGGGTCCTTGCCAACCTTACTGTTCCTGCGCCATAAACAGAAAAAAAGTTCCTATCATGC
>JARSSU010041592.1:0-28828 GCA_029619165.1 Eurosta solidaginis
TCAAGTTATCGTGTTACGGGCGGACGGACATGACTCAATCAATTTTTTTCGATACTGATGATTTTGATATATGGAAGTCTATATCTATCTCGATTCCTTTATACCTTTACAACCACCATTATCCAATCAAAGTTAATATACTCTGTGAGCTCTGCTCAACTGAGTATAAAAACAATTTTGTAAAGCAAAATGAACATGTCTCGCTAATTAAATACTGAAAAAAAAATTGATTAAGCCATGTCCGTCCGTCCGTCCGTTAACACAATAACTTGAGCAAATATTGATATATCTTCACCAATGCAGTATGCGGGCTTATCTGAACTCAGAACATATTGTTATTGAAAATGAGCGAAATCGGACGATAACCACGCCCACTTTATTCGATATCGAAAATTTAGAAAAATGTAAAAATATGACATAATTCAAAACGAATACCGCTAAGCTAATTAAATTTGGTAGGTGGATTGGTTTTATGACGCAAAACATAAAATTCCCAAAAAATTTTTGGAATATGGGCGTGGCACCACCCACATTTAGAAGAATAAAACTTGAAGTTTAACAGGCCCGTAAATCAAAAGCGCTAAAGATGATACCATCTGTAAATTTATAGACTGAATGAAGATAGTAAAAATCAGTTAAGACCATGCCCACTTTCCTTAAGGTCTAACCTTGACGAAGTTTGCAATAACTCTATGGTATTTAACTACATTTGACTGATATGCTACCTCATAGTGGTGTGGTTGAGCTAAGACAAGTTAAACAAATTTTTAAAATGTGCGCCTTTTTTTGTGCCACTTTCCAAATACTTTTAAAGCCTAGTCGACAAAATCTCCAATTGAAAATGCTACATGTTGCTAAACTGCTCTGAAATTAAAGAACGAGTTCAGAACAGAACATATATTATTATTATTGGGCAGCTTATAACTATGTAACCACACAAAGCAAACACGTTTCAAGTGCGCAGTGGGTATGTAATGTCGTTTTCACCCAAACTAGACTTTCTACTAGTTAGCTTATATTTTAATCAAATGGAGTAGATATATCTTTGTGCCATGTTTACGATGATGACCTTATCCGTAACGTACCAAACTGTATCCATAATATTGACATACCTATAGCCATAACATCAACATAACCATAGCACAATTTAAAAAATATGCAAAGCGTTACTACCTCCGAAGAGATTTTAGACCGAGCATCTCTTCAATTTTCGTCGCGCTCCTTTTTAATGTTTCCTACAAATTGAATAGAGGGAACCTACATGTTCTTCAGGGCAGATACATTTTCACTGAGAAGCTTTTCATGGCAGAGATACTCTCGGAATGCTTGCCAAGTCACTGCCGAAGATCGACCCTGCTTACAAAAGCTTTCTTCGAATTGAAAAAGCTTGTTTAAAAAATTCAGATGTTGCAGGAACATGACAAGCCGTTGCCATAACCATAACCTAACCATAAAAATAACCATTACCCAAAACCATAACAATAAGCAAACTCATAACGTACCATGACCAGTACTGTAACCATTACTTTTCCCATTGTCTCTTATAATCGCGATACCATAAGCGCAACCATAACTGTAACAGACGGCGAAGTAACCGTAACCATAAATCTTAAACAACAGTGCTTAATACATAGAAAAAACCGTTGACGTGACTTTAGCAAGACCTATAACCTACCTGCGAACTTAACACCAGCCTTAACGTTACCCAGCAGTAGATGTAACCTTGAACACAGGCATGTTAAGTCGTCGTACTAGGAATATGGCGCTTTACTCTGGTGAGGATGCTAAACTCAAAAACTTAGTCTGGTAATATCAGATTAGCAGTCCATCTCAAGAACAGATAAACATCATCATTCTAATCACCTTCTCCATGGTAGGTGTACGATTAAACAGTGTCAAAGTAACCTAACAAGGCGCGTCGTTAGGTTAGGGTCGGAACATTAAGTACACTCCGAGGGAAAAGCGTGAGAAGGCCTTAGACAGCAATAAGGGTATTACAGAGTCTACACATACTGGTCAATAATGAAAAAGTGAACTGCCGATGGATCGAACTGGAAGCGTCTGCGGCTGAGTGAGTCTTGCAACTTTCTGGCTTTGAAGTGATTCAAAACTGAGCTTTTCGCCCGCTTTAGGATAGTTTAGTCTAACAGACCATGTAAACGATTTGAATCACTTAAATCAACTTCATAAATCGGACATACTCAGGAGATGTCGAGGCACGCTCGCTTGCATAGGGACTGCAACGTCTCCCGTGCTGGATTTCCGGAATCAGCAACGTTGAAGGGAAATAAATTTTCTGTGGAAAATGCCAGGAAAGCGTCTGAAATAGACATAACTAAGAGGACAGGTCCGTACGACCATCACTAGATAATCTCCGGTGAAATCGACAATACGCTGTTAGCGCAACGGCTTTGTGCTGTTAACAAATCTACATAGTCGTGAGGTCTCATGATCGTTATGGCCATGCTTGGATAGGATAAGAAAAAAAATAGTTCTTCTCTAAATTAGGAAATTTTCATGGAGAGCACATTCGAGTGTCCTCACTGGTCAATTCGGAATTTCACCGACGCTTCGACGATTTCGTTATGTGTAGACTGTCAGGATGAGAAAGCAGAGATGTCAGATTATCTGCGCGCACATGGAGCAATAGATGACTCAGCCTTCTGTCGCACGCACGGATTTTCGTGAGCTTACGTGGCTAGAGAAGGTATATTTATCACTCCTACAGATTTCATACGTAAAAGCTAGCAGTTAATCGAAGACTTATACAGACTTTCTTATTAGACAAATGACCTCCATTCACACTCACCGATGGTATTCTCAATGCACAAACATGTTTTCGGCTGGAAGCGTGCGAAGTTCGCATGCACACACTCTTACTACCTGTAAATTTTTCATGAACTATCGGCCGAAAAAAATGTTTACTATCCAGAATGAAGTAAAAGAAAAATCAGCAAAAACAAGAACAAAAACACAAAAACTTCTTTTATTAACTGAATCTTCCGGAGGAATAGGGAAAGCCAAAACAAAAATATGGTTACAACAAAATTGAAGGAACGCTTCCCCTAAGTGAAAGACCTCAAGAGATATAACAGCCAATACCCCGACAAGGAAACAAGTGAAATTACGCACCACCACTTATTGGGTTGTATCCAGGCCATTTGTGAAACAGATTTTCTCGCATTTCTAGCTTGTTCTCATTTATCTTAGGTCCGCCATTCAACTTTAAACTTCTATCATCTTCAACTTGTATATTGAAACTTTTTAGAGTTGGTATGTACATACATACATTGTAATATTCGCATCATTTTTTCTGATACTTCAAGAGTGAATGAATACAAACGTTTGAAATCCTTAGAGACTACAAATTGATTCAACTACGCCCTAAATGTGTTCTTAATAAGTATAAAACAGGAACTCACAAGGCAGTGAACAGAGCAAGATGCAGCAGGCGCGAGGAGTTTGGCAATGGAAACGCAGATGCATTACTTAACTAAAAATATATAGCGATTTTGGTTTTATTTGTTGAAATGTATAGAAAAATTCAAAAGATATCAGGGACATCCTACAGGAATTCCCCGAAGTGTAATTCTACATAACAACGGGAAGACTCTAGAATGAGATGGTGGCGGTGAATTTGATACGACAAGAGTGAAAATGTTTAAGATCCAGAACATATATATAAAATGAAAAAAAACAGGCAATAGCAGCACGTGAAGTATCAGCACTGGAATTGCCACTGACGAGTACAGAGAACTAAGATGGACTGAGTGTGATTACATATAGATATAACTGTTAGCATATGCGTTAGCGTGTTTTGTAGGCTTTTCAAAACACAATTTTTATACTCAGTTGAGCAGAGCTCACAGAGTATATTAAGTTTGATTGGATAACGGTTGGTTGTACAGGTATAAAGGAATCGAGATAGATATAGACTTCCATATATCAAATCATCAGGATCGAAAAAAATTTGATTGAGCCATGTCCGTCCGTCCGTCCGTCCGTTAACACGATAACTTGAGTAAATTTTGAGGTATCTTGATGAAATTTGGTATGTAGGTTCCTGAGCACTCATCTCAGATCGCTATTTAAAATGAACGATATCGGACTATAACCACGCCCACTTTTTCGATATCGAAAATTTCGAAAACCGAAAAAGTGCGATAATTCATTACAAAGACAGATAAAGCGATGAAACTTGGTAGATGAGTTGAACTTATGACGCAGAATAGAAAATTAGTAAAATTTTGGACAATGGGCGTGGCACCGCCCACTTTTAAAAGAAGGTAATTTAAAAGTTTTGCAAGCTGTAATTTGGCAGTCGTTGAAGATATCATGATGAAATTTGGCAGGAACGTTACTCCTATTACTATATGTACGCTTAATAAAAATTAGCAAAATCGGAGAAGGACCACGCCCACTTTAAAAAAAAATTTTTTTAAAGTAAAATTTTAACAAAAAATTTAATATCTTTACAGTATATAAGTAAATTATGTCAACATTCAACTCCAGTATGATATGGTGCAACAAAATACAAAAATAAAAGAAAATTTCAAATGGGCGTGGCTCCGCCCTTTTTCATTTAATTTGTCTAGGATACTTTTAACGCCATAAGTCGAACAAAATTACCAATCCTTTTGAAATTTGGTAGGGGCATAGATTTTATGACGTTAACTGTTTTCTGTGAAAATGGGCGAAATCGGTTGATGCCACGCCCAGTTTTTATACACAGTCGTCCGTCTGTCCTTCCGCATGGCCGTTAACACGATAACTTGAGCAAAAATCGACATATCTTTACTGAACTTAGTTCACGTACTTACTTGAACTCACTTTATCTTGGTATGAAAAATGAACGAAATCCGACTATGACCACGCCCACTTTTTCGATATCGAAAATTACGAAAAATGAAAAAAATGCCATAATTCTATACCAATACGAAAAAAGGGATGAAACATGGTAATTGGATTGGTTTATTGACGCGAAATATAACTTTAGAAAAAACTTTGTAAAATGGTTGTGACACCTACCATATTAAGTAGAAGAAAATGAAAAAGTTCTGCAGGGCGAAATAAAAAACCCTTGAAATCTGGCAGTGTATTACATATATAAATAAATTAGCGGTATCCAACAGATGATGTTCTGGGTCACCCTGGTCCACATTTTGGTCGATATCTGGAAAACGCCTTCACATATACAACTACCACCACTCCCTTTTAAAACTCTCATTAATACCTTTAATTTGATACCCATATCGTACAAACACATTCTAGAGTCACCCCTGGTCCACCTTTATGGCGATATCTCGAAAAGGCGTCCACCTATAGAACTAAGGCCCACTCCCTTTTAAAATACTCATTAACACCTTTCATTTGATACCCATATCGTACAAACATTCTAGAGTCACCCCTGGTCCACCTTTATGGCGATATCTCGAAAAGGCGTCCACCTATAGAACTAAGCCCCACGCCCTTTTAAAATACTCATTAACACCTTTCGTTTGATACCCATATCGTACAAACACATTCTAGAGTCACCCCTGGTCCACCTTTATGGCGATATCTCGAAAAGGCGTCCACCTATAGAACTAAGGCCCACTCCCTTTTAAAATACTCATTAACACCTTTCATTTGATACCCATATCGTACAAACCATTCTAGAGTCACCCCTGGTCCACCTTTATGGCGATATCTCGAAAAGGCGTCCACCTATAGAACTAAGGCCCACTCCCTTTTAAAATACTCATTAACACCTTTCATTTGATACCCATATCGTACAAACAAATTCTAGAGTCACCCCTGGTCCACCTTTATGGCGATATCTCGAAACGGCGTCCACCTATAGAACTAAGACCACTCCCTTTTAAAATACTCATTAACACCTTTCATTTGATACCCATATCGTACAAACAATTCTAGAGTCACCCCTGGTCCACCTTTATGGCGATATCTCGAAAGGCGTCCACCTATAGAAACTAAGGCCCACTCCCTTTTAAAATACTCATTAACACCTTTCATTTGATACCCATATCGTACAAACAATTCTAGAGTCACCCCTGGTCCACCTTTATGGCGATATCTCGAAAGGCGTCCACCTATAGAACTAAGGCCCACTCCCTTTTAAAATACTCATTAACACCTTTCATTTGATACCCATATCGTACAAACACATTCTAGAGTCACCCCTGGTCCACCTTTATGGCGATATCTCGAAAAGGCGTCCACCTATAGAACTAAGGCCCACTCCCTTTTAAAATACTCATTAACACCTTTCATTTGATACCCATATCGTACAAACACATTCTAGAGTCACCCCTGGTCCACTTTTATGGCGATATCTCGAAAAGGCGTCCACCTATAGAACTAAGACCACTCCCTTTTAAATACTCATTAACACCTTTCATTTGATACCCATATCGTACAAACACATTCTAGAGTCACCCCTGGTCCACCTTTATGGCGATATCTCGAAAAGGCGTCCACCTATAGAACTAAGCCCACTCCCTTTTAAAATACTCATTAACACCTTTCATTTGATACCCATATCGTACAAACAAATTCTAGAGTCACCCCTGGTCCACCTTTATGGCGATATCTCGAAAAGGCGTCCACCTATAGAACTAGGCCCCACTCCTTTTAAAATACTCATTAACACCTTTCATTTGATACCCATATCGTACAAACACATTCTAGAGTCACCCCTGGTCCACCTTTATGGCGATATCTCGAAACGGCGTCCACCTATGGAACTAAGGCACTCCCTTTTAAAATACTCATTAACACCTTTCTTTGATACCCATATCGTACAAACACATTCTAGAGTCACCCCTGGTCCACCTTTATGGCGATATCTCGAAACGGCGTCCACCTATAGAACTAAGGCCACTCCCTTTTAAAATACTCATTAACACCTTTCATTTGATACCCATATCGTACAAACAATTCTAGAGTCACCCCTGGTCCACCTTTATGGCGATATCTCGAAAAGGCGTCCACCTATAGAACTAAGACCCACTCCCTTTTAAAATACTCATTAACACCTTTCATTTGATACCCATATCGTACAAACACATTCTAGAGTCACCCCTGGTCCACCTTTATGGCGATATCTCGAAAAGGCGTCCACCTATAGAACTAAGGCCCACTCCCTTTTAAAATACTCATTAACACCTTTCATTTGATACCCATATCGTACAAACACATTCTAGAGTCACCCCTGGTCCACCTTTATGGCGATATCTCGAAGGCGTCCACCTATAGAACTAAGACCCACTCCTTTTAAAATACTCATTACACCTTTCATTTGATACCCATATCGTACAAACACATTCTAGAGTCACCCCTGGTCCACCTTTATGGCGATATCTCGAAACGGCGTCCACCTATAGAACTAAGCATCACTCCCTTTTAAAATACTCATTAACACCTTTCATTTGATACCCATATCGTACAAACACATTCTAGAGTCACCCCTGGTCCACCTTTATGGCGATATCTCGAAAAGGCGTCCACCTATAACTAAGACCCACTCCCTTTTAAAATACTCATTAACACCTTTCATTTGATACCCATATCGTACAAACACATTCTAGAGTCACCCCTGGTCCACCTTTATGGCGATATCTCGAAAAGGCGTCCACCTATAGAACTAGACCACTCCCTTTTAAAATACCTCATTACACCTTTCATTTGATACCCATATCGTACAAACACATTCTAGAGTCACCCCTGGTCCACTTTTATGGCGATATCTCGAAAAGGCGTCCACCTATAGAACTAAGGCCACTCCCTTTTAAAATACTCATTAGCACCTTTCATTTGATACCCATATTGTACAAACACATTCTAGAGTCACCCCTGGTCCACCTTTATGGCGATATCTCGAAAAGGCGTCCACCTATAGAACTAAGGCCCACTCCCTTTTAAAATACTCATTACACCTTTCATTTGATACCCATATCGTACAAACACATTCTAGAGTCACCCCTGGTCCACCTTTATGGCGATATCTCGAAAAGGCGTCCACCTATAGAACTAAGGACCTCCCTTTAAAATACTCATTAACACCTTTCATTTGATACCCATATCGTACAAACACATTCTAGAGTCACCCCTGGTCCACTTTATGGCGATATCTCGAAAAGGCGTCCACCTATGGAACTAAGATCACTCCCTTTTAAAATACTCATTACACCTTTCTTTGATACCCATATCGTACAAACACATTCTAGAGTCACCCCTGGTCCACCTTTATGCGATATCTCGAAAAGGCGTCCACCTATAGAACTAAGGCCACTCCCTTTTAAAATACTCATTAACACCTTTCATTTGATACCCATATCGTACAAACAATTCTAGAGTCACCCCTGGTCCACCTTTATGGCGATATCTCGAAAAGGCGTCCACCTGTAGAACTAAGCCCACGCCTTTGAAATACCCATTAACACCTTTCATTTGATACCCATATCGTACAAACACATTCTAGAGTCACCCCTGGTCCACTTTTATGGCGATATCTCGAAAACGGCGTCCACCTATGGAACTAAGATCCACTCCCTTTAAAATACTCATTACACCTTTCATTTGATACCCATATCGTACAAACACATTCTAGAGTCACCCCTGGTCCACTTTATGGCGATATCTCGAAACGGCGTCCACCTATAGAACTAAGGCCCACTCCCTTTTAAAATACTCATTAACACCTTTCATTTGATACCCATATCGTACAAACACATTCTAGAGTCACCCCTGGTCCACTTTATATGGCGATATCTCGAAAAGGCGTCCACCTATAGAACTAAGATCACTCCCTTTTAAAATACTCATTAACACCTTTCATTTGATACCCATATCGTACAACAATTCTAGAGTCACCCCTGGTCCACCTTTATGGCGATATCTCGAAAAGGCGTCCACCTATAGAACTAAGCCACGCCCTTTTGAAATACTCATTAACACCTTTCATTTGATACCCATATAGTACAAACACATTCTAGAGTCACCCCTGGTCCACTTTTATGGCGATATCTCGAAACGCGTCCACCTATAGAACTAAGATCACTCCCTTTTAAAATACTCATTACACCTTTCATTTGATACCCATATAGTACAAACACATTCTAGAGTCACCCCTGGTCCACCTTTATGGCGATATCTCGAAAAGGAGTTCACCTATAGAACTAAGGCCCACTCCCTTTTAAAATGCTCATTAACCCTTCATTTGATACCCATATCGTCAAACACATTCTAGAGTCACCCCTGGTCCACTTTATGGCGATATCTCGAAAAGGCGTCCACCTAGAACTAGCCCACGCCCTTTTAAAATACTCATTAACACTTTCATTTGATACCCATATCGTACAAACAAATTCTAGAGTCACCCCTGGTCCACCTTTATGGCGATATCTCGAAACGCGTCCACCTATGGAACTAGGATCACTCCCTTTTAAAATACTCATTAACACTTTCATTTGATACCCATATCGTACAAACAAATTCTAGAGTCACCCCTGGTCCACTTTATGGCGATATCTCGAACGGCGTATACCTATGGAAATAAGGATCACTCCCTTTTAAAATACTCATTATAAATGTAAGGCGCGATAACCTCCGAGAGATCTAAGGCCGAGCTTCTCTTCCAATTTGTGTCGTGCTCATCTTGATTTTCCCTACAAATTGGCCGGACGGGACCTACATGTTTTATGCCGCTCCGAACGGCATCTTGCAAGGCAGATGAGTTTTTCACTGAGAACTTTTCATGGCAGAAATACACCCGAGCGCTTGCCAAACACTGCCGACGGGCGACCCCGCTTAGAAAAATTGTCTTCTAATTGAAAAACCTTATTTCTAAAATTTTGATATTGCTTTGCCCGGGTGTGAACCCAGGGCATACGGTGTGGTATGGTCGGAGCACGCTACCATCACACCACGGTGGCCGCGGATATCCCTAATGGCGTCCACCTATAGAACTATGGCCCACTCCCTCTTAAAATACTCTTTAATACCTTTCACTTGATACACATGTCATACAAACACATTCCAGGGTTTCCCTCGGTTCATTTTCCTACATGGTTATTTTCCCTTATGTTGCCACCATAGCTCTCACTGAGTATATATGTTCGTTACAACCGAACTGAACCTTCCTTACTTGTTTACAGTATTTTTAAAGTCATCATCGGCGTAGCTGTAATTGTAGTCCGGTATATAACCGTAACCGAAATCGAAACCAGAACAGAAATCAAAACCTCCACGAAGTCAAAACCCGGTCCGGAACCGATGGAGTAGCAGAAATAGGAACTTTAATAAATCGAAACCGGAAGAGAAATCAAAAAATTACCTACCGAAACGATATCAGAGCCGAAGGATTAGCTGTAATAGAAACCGTAGCCGAAAACGTTCTCGAAATCCTAATCAGAGCCGAAGGCTTAGCCGTAATAGAAACCGTAGGCGAAATCAAACCGGAATATAAATCAAAACGGACGGAACGGAAATCGTAATCAGAACCGAAAGCTTTGCCGTAATAGAAATCGTAGCCGAAATGTAAATCGAAACAGAAATTACACAAATCAAAACCTTTACCAAAGTAGTAACAAAATAGAAGCCGTAAACGAAATCAATACTGCAACGAAGGCGAGCGCGAAACCGAATTGAAACCCGTACCTAAATCAGTACAGGAAACCGAAATCAAGGGCTAAACCGAAATGCCATTCGGAACCAAATGCGGCACCAAGCCGTACACGAAATGGAATCTGATGCCGAGGGCAATGCTGAGCCCCAACCAAAACTGGAACCAAAAATCTAATAGTACACCGAGTCTAAAACCTAAACTCAAACAAAAGCTGGAACTTAAACTGAAATCCAATCGTGACCTAGACTTAACAGAATATGGAACCCAAACCGAAACAAGAATCGAAGCGAATACCGAATCTGAAACCTGATCTGAAATCAAAACCGAAATTAAGCCGAACTGAACCCAAAATCGAAAGCGAAAACACCGACTCGAAACGAAACTAGAACTAAAATCGAAGCCCAAATCAAAACCGAAGCTTAGACTCGAATCGAGATTGGAACTGAAAAGACAAAAGATTGGAACGAAAACTTTAATATTAAGCGAAAATGAAATGAAATGAGTTTAACAGAAGACAGCTATCTGGAACCGAAACTCAAACCGAATTTGGAACTTAAACCGAAATCAAAATCGTGACCGAGACTGAAACCGGAACAAAAACCGAAATCAAACAAATTCTAGGGTCACCGGAACTAGGGTCACCGGAACAGAAATCGAAATAAAAATCGTAACCGAGACTGAAGCAAACCCGGAACGCAAACAAAACATAGATCTCAAACCGGAATTGGAACTTAAATCGAAACCCACATCTAAACCGAAGGTAAGACTTGAACCGAAGTCGAGACCGAAACTTGAATACTAAGCGGAACAGAAACCGCAACCAAAGCTAAGTCTGGCCCTGAAATCGAAACCGAAACCGAACCTGAATACTAAGCGGAACAGAAACCAAAATGAATCGAAACCGGAAACCGAAACAGAAGCTGAATGGAAAACGTTACTTCACCAATTAAGAAACCGAAACAATATCCAGAGCGAAACCGGAACCGCACAACCAACTAATTTTTGCTTCATCTGGAACTGAAGGAAACCATAGTCAAAATCTAGTAAATCAATTTTGAATCCGATACACGTTAAACGAAACCAAAGTGCGAACGAAAATCAGTTTGTCATTCAGGCCGCTCAAAATGAAAGTCTAGATCTAAGCTTGCAATACAGCCGAAAACGAACTCAATAATGAATACAAATCGAAGTTAAAGCCATATTTAAAATTTAAATTATTAAAGCAATACGGAACGAAACCGGCGGCAAAAACAAAACCGAAATCGAAACCACATGCGAAACTGGAAGTCTTAAGTAAACCACACCGCAACTGGAACCGAAACCGAAAGTCCAACTTAATATGAATAGAAATTGAACTTATTGACCAACTAAATTGAAACCGAAAGTAATACCTCAAACAGCACCAAGACTAAACAACAACCGGTTCCAATTAAACAAAATAAAAGCGTAAATTCGAATCGATCAGTCATCGGGCTCGACTTATAAATAGAAAATAAATCTAAATGTAAATTAAAATCGCTTAAAACTGAAACCATAACAGCACCGAAACCAAACTCGCAATCAAAACAATATCCGAATATAAATATAGAAATTGTACAGGAATCATAAGAACATCTAGCTCTAATACTTACCAAATAATATGCTAAGCACATTTCAGCGCTGTTTATCTTCGAAGAAGCTAAGGCGAGCTTCTGTTCCAATTTTTGGTTTTATGCCTTTTCAAAATTGTTGATGTGATGAGCAGATTTTCAATCAGCTATTCCCTCGAAAGGGTTTCCAAACCACTACCGAGGAGCGATCCTGTTTAGAGAAATTAGCGATAGTATTTTGATAGTAGTTCTACCGTCACTTTAGTGGAGTAAGTTCGGTGAGTTAGGCAAGCAAAGAGACTTTAAACCATGACGGTTCCAAAGCCATATGAATAATTTGTACGGACTGCACTCATATCAACAGTGTTATCAAACTCCGGTAATTTTACCTAAGAAATACCCAAACCAAATAAATGCGCAGCTAGCTGTTCTGACTGAGTGATATCATAACACTGAGTTATCATCTGAAACCCGGTAGAGGTCAAATGACTGACTAATTTTCTCGGAACTGATTAATCATCTCAGAACCCATAAAGATTAAGATATTGCCAAAAAATACCCCAAAAGCGATTTTAATAACTTCTCGAAACTTCGGGTCTAGATTTTAGGTGTCTCATACGACAGGCATGCCTACCGGAGGAATATTATAAGCCACTTTACTAAGCCTCTACAGCTTTTTGGGAAGTGTTCTGCTGGGCTGGTGTGACAGAATTTGTATTGCCAAGAGGAATAGGGCCACCCTATATGTGTAAGAAATTTAAAGTTGGAGAATGATAGCAAAACAGAGATGACTGACTAGCTTTGTTGCGTAGCGGCCAAGATTGTCTAGACATTTAAGCGCTAATTAGTTGTGACGAATGATGGTGTGACATATGATACTCACTTATAACCCCTGAGGGCCTTACGTAACTGTAACAGATAAGCCGCTGACCGTGAGCTCAAATGAAATTCTATATTTTCATATTTATTTACTTACAATAAATTCTTTAATAATACATATGTACATACCGATTTTCATTTCATAACCAAAAACTCCATTCTTAGCTCATCGCACATTCCACTACATACATACATATTGCAACTCCCGTATGCCAGCCACATTGTCTATTTTACTTCTAGGCAGAGCGCCCTATAGAATAGTTGAATTGAAATGAATTTTTATAAAGGAAAATTCGGCCGCTTTCCGCTAGCAAGAGAACAAATAAGAGCGAGAATGTTGGTACGAAAATGTAAGGGAAGAGAGTCTAAATGCCATGTGCCAGCTGCATTCCGCAGTGCTGACAGCTGATGAGTAGCGGCTTTGACAAATTATTTTTTTCATTTTGCATAGCTACATGTAAATTTTAAAATCAGTAGCTAAACCAAAAACAACAACAATAGACAAATAACATAACAGCTTAGCTTTTACTTACTTACTTCATTCAATCGAGCTTGCGGCAGCATTTATTTCCTTATTACTTTCTTGTAGTGGTCCTAAGAAATTCAGATTATTTTCATACAGAGTGCTGTATATGTGTGTGTGTGGGTGTGCTTTTATTTACAGTCACTTATAGTAAAAATCAGACAAATATATCGGATCAGTTTTTAGGTGTTAGCTTCTTTGCTCAAAGTACGCTGGAATCCATAATGTAGTGTAAGGTAAGTGTAAACGTAATTGGTAGCCATGGAAGCGATATGGTGTATGGATGTATGTAGGTGTATGCGTAGCGCGTGGTATTAATATGCCGTATAAAAAATACGGCCGCCGTGGTGTATGGTAACGTCCTCCGCCTACTACACCGACGATCATAGGTTCACGCCCCAACAAATCAATATCAAAATTTGAAAAAAGTGGTTTCAGTTGGAAGAAAATGCTTCTAACTGGGGTTGCAAGCTCTCCAAGTGTGTTTCTGCCATTGAAAGCTTTTCAGTGAAAACTCGTCTGCCTTGCAGATGTCGTACGGAGTCGGCATAAAACAAGTAAGTCCCGTCCCGCCAATTTGTATGAAAAATGAATAATGAGCACGACGCAAATTGGAAGAGAAGCTCGGCCTAAAATCTCTTCGGACGCTTTCGCGCCTTACTTTCATTTTTCTTATTTAAAAAAAATACAAAATGTAAGCGTAAATAACGTCGTAAATTTGATATGAGAAAAATGATTTTATAATGGTTTATTATAGATGAGTTATGGGTTAATTGTCGACCGACTATAAGCGAGTTATCAATTTCTTATTAAAGAGTTATTAATTTTTTATCGAAGCGTTATCAATTTTCTACCGATAACAAAGATTATCTACGTGCTATCAATTTCTTATCGATGAGTTTTCGCTTTATTATCGAAAAGTTACCGATTTTTCACCAAAAATGTATCGATATATCTTAGAAAAGCTATCGATATGTTATCAAAAGTTATCGAAAAGCTGGCGATTTTTCATCAGGTGCTATCAGTTTTTATCAAAAATTTATTAATTAGTTACAAATGACTCATCGGTTTATTATGAAATAGATACCGATAAAATTTCAGTATAAAATCGATGCCACATTTGTAACCCGTCGATAACAAGACGATAAGAAACCAGTGACCATCTATATTTGGTTTTATCAATTTAAACTCGATATTTTAAATTAAAATAAAACGACGCAGTTGAAAAGTTACGAATATTTCATGATTTGTGGCCGGTAATTGTCGGAGCTCGTCACCTTTGTCCCGAAGCAAATTATACGGCTTCAAAAATGTTCCTTCAGACACGGCCTCAGCCCACAATCATTATTGTGGCCCCACAGTTTTTGATGAAGTAGAACGAAAATTTGATATTCTGGTATCCAGCTGGATACATCTCGGTCCGTACGTAATTCCAACATTCCAAAATCTCTTGCCGTGTGAAACCGCGATAAGCGATGACGGTCGCTCATTTGCTAAGATGTGTTTATGCGAATAACGCAGTTTTCTTTTCAAATCTATCTTAGTTTTTGCGTGAAGTTTTTGAGTTTTTGAGTGAAACATTGACCGTAGAGTAGTTGTGCAAGATAAGAGCGTAGATAGCGTCCACCTGTGAAAACAGTCATCATTCCTTTCCCTCAGCCTCTGCAACTGAAAATGATATACAAAGCCCTGCCTCTGGGATGCGGCCACCGTGGTGTGATGGTAGCGTGCTCCGCCTACCACACCGTATGCCCTGGGTTCACACCCTCGGGCAAAGTAACATCAAAATTTTAGAAATAAGTTTTTTCAATTAGGGAGAAAATTTTTCTAAGCGGGATCGCCCCTCGGCAGTGTTTGTCAAGCGCTCCGAGTGTATTTCTGCCATGAAAAGCTCTCAGTGAAAACTCATCTGCCTTGTAGATGCCGTTTGGAGTCGGCATAAAACATGTAGGTCCCGTCCGGCCAATTTGTAGGGAAAAGCAAGAGGAGCACGACGCAAATTGGAAGAGAAGCTCGGCCTTAGATCTTTTCGTAGATTATCGCGCCTTGCATTTTTAGTTTTTTTTTACTCTGGGAAACAGGTTGTCACACTCATCTGAATAGCGTCAAACGTCTGGAACTTAATTTTGTGGTTAATCTTGTAGTCACTTCTGTTGAGTTTACTTATTGTAATCTCCTTGGTATATTAGGCAATCGTGCCAAAGTTAGGCAGAGCGGAACAAAGCACAAAGTATGAGAGAGCTCTTTAAAAACTTCGGCGGTAACACTTGTCTAACACTGAATATTATTCATTGCCATGAGATTTGCTTGCACGTTGACCCTCATTAGGTTGAAGCAAGACCTAAGTATTCCCTTTCTAACGATTACGCAGATAATAAAGCTTGCCTCCGGCCAACAAATCAGTGTATCCAATACGAATGAATGAGAATAATCGTAAAAAGCAGCCCACTTCGTAGAACTACCCAAATATATTAGCAATCGCATCGTAGCTTATAAGGAACCTAAAACAGTTGAAGATTGAACATACGGCTGAAATTGGCCAAGGATGTTGCATCGCACTCCTGCGTTGTTTAATATTTCGACGAAAGCCATGTTTTTTTGCTATACATTTATAAGCTCGATTCGAAACCGCGATCTTTTCCAATCGCAAACCAACATATGTACAACTAACTTTTATTGGTATTTGTTATGCTCCTAAAAATAGCATAATTCAAGAACCTGTTCATAAAGAAGCTGCCAACAACAATGCCTAGCTTTCGTAACATGCAAATATACAAATTATGTTCCGTACCAAAGTATAAATACGTGCAGTATACGATATTTTGGAAAAGTTAAACTACAACAAGACGTGGTTTTGATGGGCTCTGTTTGTCAACAGCGGATCATCACAGGAGTGCGAATATGAATCACGCTCCCGAGGGAAAAGGCTTTAAAAGTATTTACAAGCTATAATCGAAACAGCTGACGCCTTACCCTTCCTTATGTAGCGCTATTTCAGGTCATCCAAAAATATAAAAAAAATTGTGTTTGTTTTTCCGAAATATATAGCATAGAAGAATACAGTCCCTTTCCGACTGTGACCCAGTGTTTGTGACTTTACACTCGCCTATTTGTATGTGAACGTATGCCCTTTAGGCATGCAATTACAATGGCTTAAATGCATTTGTTGTTGTTTGTTATGGCTCTTCCTGCAGCAGCTTATTCTATTATATTGTATTTGCATTCCGTTACAGCAGCCACTACTGTCATTGACTCATCATGTCACTGTCATTGTCAACACACACATACATACGAAATTTACATATATACACGTATTTTGTAGGAAATTCCAATGTCTATTATTTTTTGGTCGCTGCCGAAAATGCGCACTTGTCAGCTTTTCTTGCATGCCACCATAGGGAAAACAGATGGGTAGATGTCAGTCTAGCAAAGAGTTCGTCACCCAGCCAGCCAGTTTACATACAACAAGTAGTACTTATTTGGAATGCAACAATACAATAATAACTACCTATTTGTGTTGTAACTCCATTAAGACGCAGCCATCTTCCGTTTCCGGTATGCGAATAGCAAGAAAAACATGTAGTGCGAGTATGTGTGGCTGTCTTAGTATCTGATTTTTATTATTTTCCTTAATCTAACCTAAAAGAATTTCATTGCTCAGGGACACGAGTGCCTTAATAAAGGAGTCCCCTTTGACTGGCACTGTCGCTTTGTTTGTGCGCATTTCCAGCTGGTATTGTCATTTTGTCGTTCGCTGTTGTGTTGCGTATTTGCTTTGGCATTTCGACTGTAATTGAAAATTTCTCAAATAATACAAATTTCAGTTTCAAAAGGCGGTAACATTTCTTGTTGTGTTGCGTTGATTTGTGATACACAAAAAATATGCAATAGAAGAATGAGAAAAAAATTAACATTTCTTAACAAATTTAATTATTACAATAGAGCTTAGCCCTAGAACCACAAAATATTTACCATCATTAAAAATAAATATATATAGCGAAAAAAGTACTAACAAAACAAAATTATGCAGTACAATAGTTTATTTGATTACTCGTTCCAATTTTGTTTCGCTTTAATACCCAAACAAATTATTATTTCGCACAAAGCTTTTTTTTTGTTTTGCGAAAGCCTGCCAAGTTTATGTTTTCTGTGGAAGCAAATGTTTTCGCTTTGTGTAGAACAAAAAGTTGGAAAGCATGTCGCAATATACAATAAAATAATCCACACAGCGCTCGAACACTTACAAAGAAATGTCAAAAACCGCATTTTAACTCAAACGTGTCACATTCCCGTGTGTATGTATGCACATTAGGCTGATACACAAAAAGAAAATTTCCCACTGGGCGCGGAGTTTCTCAGGGGCCCGCAATTTAGAGGTACTAAGACATTTTTTTTAATTCAGGAGAGTCTTTAGTTGTTCCATGTGAAAAATTTTAGGCCTAATAATGATTTTTTGCCTGAGCTGAGGAGAACAAAAATGTGTTTCTCAGGGGACCCGCGATTTAGAGGTACTAAGACATTTTTTTTTAATTCAGGAGTGTCTTTAATTGTTCCATGTGTAATTTTAGGTCGAATTACAGAAGCAACGAATATTGGTAATGATTTTTTGCCTGAGCCTGTGGAGAACAAAAATGTGTTTCTCAGGGGACCCGCGATTCAGAGGTACTAAGACATTTTTTTTAATTCAGGAGAGTCTTTAATTGTTCCATGTGCAAATTTTAGGCCGAATTTCGAAAGCAACGAATATTGATAATGATTTTTTGCCTGGGTCTGAGGAGACAAAAAAAACATCAAACAAAAATGTATGTTTACATTAATCCGAAATCGTTAAGTTTTCGTGGTGACACTGATGAAGGTTCATCTTCAAAAAGTCTTCCAACAATACCACCAACTCTGTATCAAAGTCCAGATTATTTAAACGACTTCGATATCGGTACCGTGGATAATGAGTTTTTACGATCTGAATAAGTCAACGAAATAATTCCCTCGAGGTCATCAAAGGTGTGCTGTTATTTTTCCACGTGATTGTCATGACGAGGCGTTTCCTACCTCGTTGTTAAACAGAATTTTGCCAAATAGTGAGAAAGTGGAGCGTGACTGGTGAGTGTGGAGTGTCAGTAGCAATACTTTTTATTGCATACCATGTCCTCTATTAAGCACCAATACTTTAAATCGACCTAAAATTTGTTCTGAGGATACTCGAAATTCCTGGTAGAAGTTATACGATAAATTGCCATCACACGAAAATACTCGAGATCACATTAAATGTTATATTCAATGGCGATCTTTACAAAATCTAATTCAAAAGGAGGTTACAATTGATAAACTTATCAATGAACAGCTAATCACTGAAACTCAAAAGCGGAAAGAAACTTTATATAGAATTTTGGACACTATTTTCTTTTTGGGTGAAAGAGGCCTAGCTTTCAAAGGCGAAAGTATATACCTTGGTGAACGAAACGATGGACATTTTTTGGGCATCTAAGATCTCATAAGCCAATATGATCCGATACTTAGATATCATTTGGAGAAATTTAGGATTTCACAACAGCAGCACAAACGTCTACAAGTTCACTATCTTTCCCCAGACATTCAGAACGAGTTTATAGAAATTTGTGCAAAGCACGTGAGGGAAACTATATTAGATCAAGGTAAGAAAGCCAAGTATTTTTTCTATTATCGTTGATGCTATGCCTGATGCTAGTCACGTTGACTACGTTCATTTTGCGCTAACTCCACTTCAATTCGAAAGCAACAAATTTTAAAATTCAAGATCGGGTTTTGGCTTTCGTGAATTGTAACCAAAAAGCTGGTCAGAAAATTGCTGATCTAATTTGCCATACTTGATTGAAGATTGTCGTGCACAAGGGTACGGTAACGGCGCCAATATGAAAGGAGCTTACAACAGAGCACAACGTCTCATTCTCCACAAAAACTCGAATGCTGATTACTCGCCTTGTGCAACCCACAATCTCAATTTTTGTGGTGTTGATGTTGCAGAATGTTGTACGGCTGCAAATACTTTCTTCGAAGTTGTA
The DNA here is from genome assembly GCA_029619165.1 of Eurosta solidaginis. Taxonomy (NCBI): domain Eukaryota; kingdom Metazoa; phylum Arthropoda; class Insecta; order Diptera; family Tephritidae; genus Eurosta; species Eurosta solidaginis. The sequence goes on from JARSSU010041592.1 coordinate 19,657, forward strand.
CAAAAATGTTTTACTATTTTCAGCAGCACTACACAAGGATGGGACATCCTCAAAAAAATGTACCGAGCTCTCTTCATAGTCTTTCAGCCAAAAGCCAAAAGAATGCTCAAGCATACGGCGATATTACCGGCATTCTCAAGTACATCAACAAGTTTCGAATGTATCTTGCTTTCCTCAATTTGGTTCAAAATACTGACTACCATTAATGAAAGAAACGTGGTCCTCCATGCTAGAGACGCCACCATAGTCCGACATGTAGATGCCTTATTAGCTGATTTGAAGTTGATCAGGAAGCAATTTGAAACAATTTTAAACGAATGCAAAACAGTTGCTATTCAATTGAACATATCGCCAAAGTTTGCGGACATTCGAAATAGAAAACCCAAAAAAGACGTTCTGAAGATAATTTAAATGAAATGATTACGGATGATTCAGAGTCTGATTTTAAAAAGAATACATTCTTGGTGATCGTTGGTTCGATAATCACTGGCATTACTGAACGATTTGCAGCTATGAGAAATTTGAACGAGACGTTTTCCTTTTTGTGGTAATTTGAAGACACGGATGAAACTACGGTTCGGGCGAGCGCAGCAAAATTTGTCGAAAAATACAAGTCGGACATTTCTCAAAGCTTAGAATGCGAAATAATTCACTTGAAACACATTTAGGAAGCAAATTTTGATAAAGGTCTGTCACCATTGGAATTGCTAAATGCCATCTACATATGTTCAAAATATGTATAAAATTTTCCCCAACATTTGTGTTGCTTTACGTATCTATTGCACTATACCTTTCGCTGTAGCTAGTGCAGAACGTTCCTTCAGCGTCCTTTCAAGAATCAAAAGCTTTGTGTTGAATCCGCTTAATTTTGATATTATTATAAAAACTTTGCAGCGACAAATGCAAGTAAAGCCACTCTTTGATATCCGAACTTTCTGTATTGAATAATTAAATGTTTGTATGTTTAATGGTGTGTTCCATTTTTACTTAAAATTTTTAAGAATTAATGAGCTTAACACCGATAAATGATAATTGTTATTCAATTATTATTTTTGGTTTTTATTGGGAAAAACTGAAAAGAAGGAAACATTTGCTGGCATATTGCGATGGTGCCATTTCGAAAACCTCCACGTCATTATCGTCAGGAAATTTTGTAATGTTTTTTTTTATTTCAACAGGTTTCACCGGGGTCAAACTGCTGAAATCACAATCGCCTAACCATTGGGCTATTGTGTTGTATTTGCTTTCTTGGCTTGCCATTGGGGACAGCCTACATTTGAGTGGATATCACAAGCATAAATATGAACATTACAAAGTTTTAGAGTATTAGGTAAGTCATTAACATAGTACAACACGAACAACAGAGGCCCAAGGATAGTACCTTGCGGAAGATCCCGAGTACTGACACGAAATTAGACTTTCTGCCACCAGCGCACACAGCCTGAGATCTGTCGGCAAGGTGAGACCCAATCAAAGCAATGCCATGACTAGAGACAAACAAATTTTTAAGCTTGCAACATAGTAGGTCGACTGAGTCAAATGTTTTGAAATGATCGAACAGTGTTAGGAAGGCTAGATTACTGCCATCAATTTTTTCCGAATGCTCTCGATTACGTCCAACAGTGTCGATGTGCAACTACGCTCCGGTCTGAAAACTGTAACATTTCTGGGCTATCTTCGCATCATTTTGGGTTTAATTTGAGATAGTTTGGGTACTTTTTTGATGAAATAATTCTAATTTCATGTAATCATTTGAACTATGTTGGACCATTTAATAAACAGTTCAAAACTTTTTTTTGGGATGGACTTTCTTCAAATTGTAATGGCATTGTTTTCGGGACAGCTTCGGGAATATTTAGAGATCATTACAGAATAATACCAGTACCATTTTTGTGATTATTTCGGCAGGATTTTTAGAATAATTTTGTGAAGTACTTCGCAACCTTTTCTAGATTGTGCTTGGGACAATTTTCGCAATACTCTGTGATAATTTCGGCTATATTCCTCTTAGTTTGGGATCATTTCTTAAATATTTGGCAACCGTTTCGCGATCATTTGGAAATTATTTCGGAAATAATTTTGAGACACAATCAAGGGTGAGACAAAAGCACTAACGATTCGGCATTCCAAATGTTGGATCCATTCTGTTATCGTTTCGGAAGTACATAGGTAATGTTTTAGGCGTGGTTTCTAGACAAATTCAAAACTGATTCGGCGTTGTGTTCTAACAAATTTTGTGGCTATTTCGGAGCTGTTTCGAGATTGTATACCAAATATTTTCGAGGGTATTTCGGAATGAGGTCACTATTTAGGGACTAATGTGATGTTTTATATAGGGGTTAGTTCGTGATCTTTGTTTTGGCGTCTTCTTAAAAATCATTTTGGGATCTGTTTTAGATCATTACTGCCAATGCTTTTCTGGAACTATATCTGCAACATATAGTGTATTTCAACATAATTTGGAACGCCTCAAGGATGATTTTGGGACCATTTTGGTATTATTTTCGGGGTCATATGATGCTACTTCGGAAATCCGAATTGAATGTCTTGAATTTCTTCAGATCCTGCCGACATTGTGTTAGGAATAGCTTCCGGAATATTCCTAGATCATTTAAGAATAATTGCAAAACCATTTTTGTGACAAATTCGGAAACTATTTCGGCAAATATGTTTTGCAAAAATGATCATCATTCGTAAAAATATTGCAACCATTTAGTTATAGTTTCAGGAGTACCCTTAAATGTTTTAGGTATGGTGTCTAGACTCGGCATTGTGTTCGAACAAATTTTGGGGCTATTTCGGGATTGTATGCCGTTTTCTGAAGTAATTTTGCGATGACCTCATTATGGGAATAGTTTGGGGCTAATTCGATCTTGCTTCAGAAGTTTTCCGCAGTTGGGTAGGGATCCTTTCGGGAACAGGATAAGATTAAAGACACCTATTTCAGGATTGTTTCGGAACTATCTCCGGATCATTAAGAACCTGCTTTCGCGGTCCTATTGGCTGTTTCAATACTATTTTCGGCAATATTACAGTTCTGGTATTGCATAATTTTGGAAGTATTTTTAACGAATTCGTTTTGTTTAATATTCTTCGTTTGAGGCTAAATTAACCCGGAATAGTCTTTAGATATCCCTCCTATAAATACGAAGGAAGCTTAACCAATTTCTTCGCCTAATAAATCACAGGCAGTTCTAGATTTCAAGAGACAAGCTCAGCTTAAAGTTGATGAAGTGCTTTTAAAATCATTTAATGCGTGTTCTCGACAGGGTAGCTGAGCATCTACCGAGACTTCTCTTTCTCATCTTAACAAAAAATATATGCGTGTTGTCGTATGTGTGTTGTCTGAAGAGCGGATAATGGTCATGATAATGTCGGCATTGCTAAATTTAATATCTGTGAGAACTTTTTGTAATGAATTTCATTTTCTATACAACGACTGTGCCCTTTAGTATTTATTAAATTAAAAAGCGGATTAAAACTAGATGTTATTTTTTGAAGAAAATCAGCAAGGACCGTTACGCGAGGAGTTAGTTTTTGTATTAAAAGATCGCAGATACTTTCAGAGCTCATTTTCTATACCAAAACGAAACTTTTCGGAATTTTTTTTTATACAAATTTCATACAACTGAATCAGTCTAATATGCAAATATTAGGTGAAATATTATTTGTATAATAGTATTTACATATATATATCGCTATACGAAATCTAAAGAAAACATATAATTGTTTAGAATGTCGCCGGCTAGCACAACAACTGAATGCGAAATTTTTGAAGCTATTCAATCAACCAAAACGCTTGTATTTACACTTTTGTGTGTTTTTTTAACATAAAGGTCGTGTGGAAAAAGGCTCTGCAATATTTGCCAAAACAAAAAAGGAACTGCAATTTGTGCATTATATCGTCGCAGAAGAACTAACAGCAGAAATAAGCATTTTTATGGAAAAACTATTTTGTTTATTTTTAATACTTGAATGAAATAGTACTTACATTTCCCACTTCTACTCTCTCTTCCTCTCTTCTTTCTCGTAATTCCTTTATCACTACTTTTTCTCCGTCTCCCTTTATTTCTTTCTTCAATATATATAATACCTTTCTCTCCTCATTTAACATGTCTACTTTCCTCTCTCCTTCTTCTTCCTCGCTTCCCCATCTATATCTCCTTTCTGCCTCCCCTTCTACTGTCCCTCTCCCAATCTCAGTCTGTCTCTTTTTCTATCTCCTTCCTATCCATGTCAATTTATTTTTCCCTTCACCTCTCTTTCTTGAAACCATCCAATTAACCAAACTCCTAACCAGTGTCCTTAAATAACCATAAATGCGATTTGTCGTGAATAGATAGACCTGATCCATATCTTTCCATTATTAATTGAGCCGCTCAGTGCATACATCGATTAACTCCATAAAACGAAACATTTTTAAGTTTTTTATTACAGAAAAAAGTTAGTTATTATAAATTTTTATCACACCTCTTTCCATAAAAATGAATGTTGGCAGTTCGGTTATAATATAATTTATGTAATTAATTTATAGCAGCTTTATGTTAGCGGCATTATTCTTTGGGATGATTCAGCAATATTATAAATAATGTCTTCTTCATCAGCTGTATGCGAGGATTCGTCATTTTGATTTGTTGACAAGTTCTTATAGTAATCGTGTTTAACAGGAGGAATGAATTTTAGCAGGTCCATCATGTCTCTGCATTTTTCCTTTGTCACAGTTCTACCTTTAGGATATAATAAAGCCTGATCCATATTTTTCAAACTTTGCGGTCTACCCACTAAAGATTTTCTTATATTAATGGCTTGAAATTCTGTATCTTCATTATAGTCACATTTGAATTGTATGAGATAGGGTTTGGACATTTCTAACTTTATCCAGCGTATTTTAAGCTAATTTACTGGAGGCCCTGTGACGGTTACTTTTCTGTTAATGATAGACTGTTCTAAAAGTTTTATTGACAAAAAATTTTGGTCAGTCATTTGGATTAGATGAAATGAAATGCACGGCCAGAACAGATAAAGCGTTAATGAAACGATTTATATTAGAGTATGGAGTTAATCGAAATGGCTTCTGAAATAAATTACTTAATATTCAATGACCAAAAAAATTTGCCATTTAAATGTGCTAATCTTTATTATTCAGAAAAGTTATTATAAATATATAAAGTTATGAATATACCAAGGATTTGGCACTTAAATTTAAGATTTTTCAAAAGTGGAGTGAATCGATGTGTGCACTGAGCTGCTCAATTAAGGAAAAAAGCCGCATATTTAAGAATATTTTATCGAACAGCTCAGTCCCTAGTTCCTTTCCTGGATAACAGGCATCCGTAATAGTAAGTATTTATGTGTTTAAATTATATACTTTTCCGAGACAGCAATTAAGCGAGGTCCTAGGAAATGTCTAGTATTTGCCAAGAGCACGGAGTTATTTTATAACACAAGTCATGCTATCTGATTTGGGTTCTTCCGTTTTGTTATCAAACAAATTCTGGTAACACCATGTACACATTCAGTCTATTTAGGTCTTTATTGACCGGCCAGTTCAACCTAATCCAAACCCTATGTAAATACGGGGCAGACATATGGCTGTTTTCCTCGCAGGAAATTAGGACTTTTATTTTTTATATTGTAAAGCTTATATTGGTTTTTAAAAAATCAAGTGAAGGTTATTTTGCAGGTTATGTTAGGTTGGGTTGAACTGGTCGGTCCATGAGGACCTCACATAAACTGAATGAGTCACAGTATTACCAGAAGTTTGTTTAACGAGCAAACTGAAAACTCCTATCAAAAACCAGGACATATGTTTTAAAATAACGGCAGAAGGCAACATCCAGCGAGAATACCGTCGTCAGTCCACAGTTCTCTCATTTTAATGATAGAAGCAACTTTGTTAGTCTAAGGTTGTAAGACCTACACATGATCTTCGCCAACTAGCAGACCCGCGCTTTGGTCCACGCCTTTCCCGCTTTGTCAATCATGTGCACCTCGCGCCTTCTCTTAGTCTCGATCAATCTAATTGAAACGTCTACGGCGCAAACTGCAAGGGATTCGCCCTTTTTAGCTAGTTCATCCACTTTTTCATTTCCATCTATTCCCATAGGCCCTGGGGCCCAATATAGAAGTATGCTTTTCACTGTCCCGATTATTTCTTGGGATTGCTTTACTTTGTAGGGTTGCAGGCTGATGACTTCACTTTCGGACTCAAAAACTTAAATTTTTATTCTTTTTCATCCAATACCTGAAATCGAAAAATAAATATTTTGCCCCAGCTTAAAATATATCCGCGTTAGGTATGCCTGTTGTAAGAGGCGATTAAAATACCAAATTGATTCAAGGGGTTGTGTAGCTCAACCCTCTCAAGGGGTTGCCAGCGCAATATATAGCTTCTCCAACCCAATGGTCACCTTCACCTACCCGTCGAGAATCCTGTTTCATTAACAGCCGATGCTCTGGCGACCCCGAACTCCTGATGGATCTAGAGGGTGGGAGGGCGTTATGGCCTAGAAAGTTGCATGTGGCCATACCAATTCGTTCCCGAGATAGTCGGGCTAGTACCTTTATGGTGCTTGTTACTGGAACGTACCGGATCTTCATCCGGCAAAGGACCATCAACATCGATAACACGTCCCCAAGGCCTTCGGGAAGTGGCCTAATCGCTACAACAACAACAATTTAAACCTATATTTCGGTAACGGTAGAAGATGGCTAGAATATCGCATAAAGGATTTCTCCTTATTTATGTTCATGAAATATGGAGTTTTTATTGCTTTTGTACTACTCGATTTATCCTCGTTAAAAACATTTACCAGGTATAACCGGTTCTGACATAATTGACGTTCGCAATGAAAAAATGTAAAATTTCTCAACTGCACACAAACATATTTACATTTTTCACAAACAAAAACAGTCTTGAAGATTTTACTTTGTTAATATTTTGATTTCCTTTTGTTCTGAAATCGATTTTAAATATATACATAATGCGCAAAAACTTCAAACAAAATCATGGCTGACCAGAAGAGGGAACGTTTATACCTTGTGGGTGTTTTATTCATAGATTTACACAGCGTGTTAATTACGTATACGCCATGTCGCACCAATCAAATGATTTCAAGTCAATCATGAATAAATTGTACCATGGTTCAACTATATAGTTGCCTCATCTCTAAAGCAACAACATACCTTTTTTCAGATTGTCAAAATCAGCGCGTTGGTGTTAGGCGAGTGAAATGGAGAGAAACCATAAAACTTTGCAATTCTTGCGTGTTGAGGAAAAATAAAGTCGCTAAATTAGATGCATTTACTAAAAAAATAACTTAAAGCGATATGAAACTACTTTTTTATAAGAAATTTACCACTACGGCAGTAAATAATTATAAAGGTGTTATTACATTTGCGTTTTCCATCTCCTTTTGACAATTCCTACACCAGTTAAATGAAAAAAATAAAATCAGCTGATGAGATGAGCCAACCACATAATTGAGCCATGAATTGTACAAAAATGTAGACAAAACGTGCCAAAAAATACTCAAAATTTAATTATAGTCTCATTACGTGGCTTTACCTTAAACAGCAATGTAATTAAATACTAAGTACACTTAATGCTTTTGCCCATGTTCTTGGAGAATCATTCAGACAAATGATTCCATGGCGTGGTTGAGACAACAGTGTGAAAACACTTACATTTATTTACTGTATTGGCGCATGTGTGTTTTCATAGAAAACTACACATATGTAGTATGTATGTAGCTAAAATAAATACATTTATTTGATGCAGTATGCTTATACATATCCTGGTAACCGTTAGAGCTATCCTCCACAAATTCTTCTCAATACGGCAAGCATTTAATTCACGGAACAACGAGTATACCTAATCACACATTTTCAAACATACAATAAACAATTACAAATACTATTTACCACACATCTTGCAAACTTATTTTTGGTTTAGAAAACTGCCACTACTGCCCAGGAACTGCCTGCACAAACACCCACACATACAAGCAATTACTTGAATTCATTTTTCGGCGAAGTAATTAAAATTTAACAATATCGATAAATGCACGAGTGCATCAAGACAAAACTAACAAACAAGGAAATACAGATAAAACAAAGTACTGATTAATTGCTTTACTAATTTGTATAACTTTCATAAAAATGAAATGGTATATTAATTCGTCACGCATCTCTAAATTGTAAGTCCTTAAAGGAAAATAGATAGACCCACCAATAAATATATCGAATTGATCAGAATGAAGAGCTGAGTTGATTTAGCCATGTCCGTATGTCTGTTTGTACGCAAACTAGTCCCTCAATTTTGAAGATATCTTGATAAAATTTAGTGAGTTGGTATATTTAGGTGTCCGATTAGACATTTGTCGGAACCGGCCGGATCGGAGCACTATAAAATATATCCCCCATACAACCGATATTTCAGAAAAGAAGATTTTTGTCATATCTTCCTCAATTTATCAGATTGAAGCTTCAAACTCCACCATATGATTTCGTATATTGCACATATTATTTCAGCAAAAATGGATGAGGTCGGCCATATATATAGCATTTATTCCCCACAATCGATTATTCAGATAAGAAACTTTTCGTAATTTCTGGCCGATTTTAACAGCTAGAACCTTCAAATTTCACCAAATCTTTAAGTATATAGCATATATTGTTTACTGAGAAAAGCATAGAGGTCGGTGGGTTTATATAGTATATATCTCATACAACAGATTGTTCAGATAAGAAACTTTTCACAATTTCTGCCCCATTTTAACAGCTAGAAGCTTCAGAATTCACCAAATACTTACGTTTACATTATATATTGTTAAGATAAGTGATTCATTGTCATAGCTATTTCATGCAGACCATAAAAAACGTGAAACTTTGCATTCTCACACAAACTACGTACCTAACGACATAAACTAATCTAGATAGATATAGACTTCTATATATCAAAATGATCTTGGCGAAAAAAGAAATTCATTTAGCCACGTCCGTCCGTCCGTCCATCTGTCCGCTAACACGATAACTTGAGTACATTTTGAGGTATCTTGGTGAAATTTGGTATGCAGGTTCCTGGGCAAAAAATGCAATATCTTTACAGTATATAAATAAATTATGTCAGCATTCAACTCCAGTAATGATATGGTGCAACAAAATACAAAAA
>JARSSU010041593.1:0-48561 GCA_029619165.1 Eurosta solidaginis
GTTTTAGTAGACGTTGAAAATTTTGAGTTGTGGAAACACGCAATAAGAGTAATGAATGAAGCAATTGTGTAAATACATTGTTGTGATGTTAAATTTTCCCAAGGTTTAAACTTCATACAAAGCCTAGATTCGTAAGTATAGTTTTGAATTGGAATAAAATGAGCGTCTTAAAGTTTCACTTTATAAATAATGAATACCGATTTGAATATCTTCCACAACGTATTTTTCTGATATCCCGTTGTTTAATCGAATTATTGAATGTGTTTGCCCAAATTAAAACCTTCTTTTTATTCCTCGCCTACATTCTCTCCCAGGTGAAGTCTGGTTCTGATACTTTTATGATAGCAATTTCGTGGTAAGAATTCCTTGAATAAAATTGACAAATAGATGTGGTAATAGATTGCGTGCAAATTTTGTTTAAGCGTGTTTTGTTTCAGTGAAAAAGAAATAAAAGTCCAAAACCGTGCTGAAAAGAACCAAAATTGCAAAAAGGGACGCGACATATATTGGTTCGTAGGGATCTTTTTGTCCAATGGACTGAATTGGCAAATCTGTTCTCAATGCAAGCTTACCACATCAATACATATCCATATAAATACTTCGACTTAAGCTACCTTGTCTCGTTGTGACGCAAAGTCTTGTTGCATAAAATCTTTTGACTAAGCCCACGAATACCACAGAGTGACAAATTTCACAAAAAATACTAACTTTTTCGAAATCCCACAGATACCGCAGTCATTGTTTAACGAATTAGAACAATGAGAATGGCAAACACGAAACGGGTTGAATGTAATGTCCAACTTGTATGCAACATGGTTGGTATTTGTAGCACAAAAATGCCTTTAAAACGCTGAATTGTTCAATATTGAAAAAAATGATCAAAAACTTTAATATAAATAAAAGGTTATTTTATACAACAACGCCTTTATATACTCTATATATATATCAGATTGGTACGACTTATCTCGCTTTAAATTTATGCTAAATAATCTAATTTTTTTTTAACTACTCTAGAACTGTGCGTTGAATGTCAATTTTAGCGATCAGCTGTTATTGCCCTACTTGTTAGATTTACAATATTGTAAAGCCTTAAGTGAAGAGATCGACCCACCATTAAGTATACGATTATCACGATGAGTAGCTGCGTTTTGATTAAGCCATGTCCGTCCTGTCCAGTCTTGTCGGTTTGTATGAAAACTAGTCCTTCTTTTGAGATCATACTACGATCTTGGTAAATTCGGGTGAGCGGGTAATTTTGTGGCCGTTAGACTTTTTCGAACTGCCGGATCGGACGCACTATGCATCTATCCCCACAACCCCCTACATTGATTTCAAAAAGGGGCTTTTTGTCACTCTTCCTCACTTTATCATATTGAAGCTTCACTACTTCCCCATATGCTTTCGTGATTTGCCATATTTTTGTCTGATGTAACTGGATTAGAATCTTCATATATATAGCATATATCCCCCCTGAACAATTGTTCGGATCAGAAACTTTTCGGTATTTCTGCTAAAGAACTTCAAATTTCCCAATTTGCTTCTATATAGCATATATTGTTGCCTAGAAAAATTATAGAGATCGGTGGTAATATAATATTACCCCATATGAATTAACCTTCTGTCCCCTTTTTTACGTCTAGAATCTTCACTTTTATCAATACTTCAACGTTCTCTTCCTATATTCTGAGGTAAGTACTTCATGGTCAAGGGGAGGGAGGGGTGGGGGATTTTCAATGCAGACCCCAAAAAAGTGAATTTGTAGCATCACCTAAGTACCCTTCTATTTTTATTTTTATAATTTAAATTTTATATTTATATTAAAATCCCTAGGTATACTTCATCTGTTACGTATATACATTGTAATTAAACGTTGTTTTAATTAAAATATATATAAATTTATTAACTAAATTAGTAGGTTTATAAAACATTCAATATTTTATTGTATATAAGTATTTTTAAAAAATTTGGCTAAACTTTTTTGTAATATGATCATTTGCGTTCGATTGTTAACGTCAGTTTTTACATCGGTACACTGAAAAAATTCTACAATATTCCAACACTAACATGACGCTTGCATAAAATCCACACAAGATACAACGTAGTTTTAAAGTATTGAAGAGTATGCATACATCCGCATGCCCTTCAAACCATTCCCTACATACATAGTTTTCGTATCTTTATAGCCAATTTGGTTTGGTATTATGAATGGAACAAGGATTAGTGTTAAGCACCATTCATGAATGTTATGAAGTCTTGCGCACACCGAGAACAGTCTCGGTCCTTATTAATTTTCATTATTTTGTGTACACTTATATAACCCTATCACAAAATTCGATTAGATCAAACACAAAATAACATTTACGTTTCCTTACTTACTATTACGTAAACCTACTACTAAAATATTATTGCTAACAAAGTTTACATTACCAACTAAACTTGAGTGCAAAACTGCAAAAGCATACATATATCTTCTAGTATGAAAACAATATAGAGGTGGGGGAGAAGGATAAATGAGTGACATGTCGTGTTGAAGCTTGCCACCACTGTTGTCAACATTGACGAGAACCCGACTATATAGTCACTGAGAGCTAGTTACGCTTCCCGTTACATTAAACACACACACACACCAACAAACAGTTAGCGATTGGAATTTAGCGTTTTGTGGCTTATATGTGTGTGTGTTTACTTAAGTGCTTGTACGAATGCACGTCGAATTCGGTTAAATATGCTATAGTCCCAATTATCCAAGCAACATTTCGACAGCAGAAGTACCAAGGAATAACAAGAACACAAAATCACAAATAAACCGCATGTCAGCACAAATAGGAATTTTAAGAAAATTGGACTTAGTAATTGTAATATACTAACTTGTCTCCGCTTTTTACTGTGAGGGCCATCAATGGCTTATGAATGTTTTTTGGCGCTTATTGCTTGTATATGAGCGATCGGAAGATGTAGGCATGTTTTTCATACTATGAGGCACAACTATATTGCTGTTTATTAGGCTGACATTATGATTGATTTTATTTGTGGATTTTTGTATATTTACTTGAGTTCGTGAAAGCTTTAAAATTAGTAACGGCTCACTTTTTGAATACTTTAGAAATTTCGAGGATGACATAAGATCAACGTCCTTAACGTAATTGGCTTAGTATCCGTTCAACGCTTGCCGTTCACTTGGCATGAAATTGTCCCAAAGCCAATTTAAATGTTTGCATGGAGCTTTTGCACACACCGCTGTTTGATTAGCCTTGAGTGGATACTTTCTCAAACGCAATGTTGAAATTTGATCCACTCAACGGCTTAGATTTTACGTCAATTTTTGGATTTGCATTGCTACATTCACTCACTTGTTTTAGTCCATCCTGCCTGGTATTTCGTGACTTTTAATATGCGTTAGAACTACCCGAGAAAAAATGTACTTTCACGGAATTCTCCATTGAGCTAATGAGAGGACCATTGGAAACGTTTACATTACCATGGTTATGGATCATTTGAAACGTTAGCTTCATAATTATTTAATTATTACGCTGTATTTTCTTTTTAATGGCTCATAGAATCAATTAAAGTTTTTCATAGCGCCAAAAGGTCATTATCTTTTTTTTCGGACTTAACTTTTTATTGTCTAAACATCTAATGATATACAGTAGTCTTTGATGTTCCCCGCTATATTTTTGTTTTTTACATTTCTCCCTAACGTACATCTCTAATGACAAATGTGTGTTTCAACAGGGGTAAACCAGAGTAGAGGTGTGTTAGCGGCGCTGGTTCACTTGCATGGAAAAGATGATTGGTATCATGTGGGGACACGTTGCAAGCATTATACACTATGAATGTCGGGGTTGATTCTGGATAGGTAAGAGTTTAACCTGTTACAGTATTCAGATCGGAGTTGGCTAGAGTGATGCCCTTCTCCCTAGTTGAATTTGGCATTTTTTTTTAGAACATGTGTCTCCGGAAAGTCGATGCATTTTTGGATGATCACTCAGAATCTGTTTGTGTTTTTTTCTACTGTATTCTCATGTTCTGTGTTTTCACATATCTTGTGGTGTGATTCTATAGCCGCTGAAAGGCTGGCCTCTTCAATAGATGTCTTTTGCGATGTAGTTTTCTTGGTATTCACATGGTTTTTTCGTTTTATTTCCCTTCCTAATGAGAAGTACTCTCGAATCATGTGTGGGATGTTCTGGGAATAAGATACGCTCGAACTATTCTGTTAGGCTGTTTGGCAGGCTGTATTTTTTTTCCAGTGACTAAGTGGCATTTAAATAAAATTTTTATTATATCCATTTAAAGTGGTCATACGGTTAATTACACTTATTGCCTTTTGACATTATGTCACCTACGAATTTCTGTTAAAGGCGAAAATATATAGTTTTAGCCTGTAAGAAGCTCTTCATTTGACCACAGTTCGAACAGGTTTACAACATGGTGTTACAAATATGCTATGTTGTTTCGGATATTTACAAAATTCGAAACTCGTTCGAAAATTCGTAATAGATTAGGGGTTGTGCTGATTAAGGCTTGAAAGAATTACAGATTCTGTTGAAAATGCAACGTGAGTTAAAAAAATCCCTGGGAAGATTCGTGTTATAGATATTTGGATAATTTCTAGGAACCGCGATAGGTTTTAAAACAATAAAGGGATTTTTGCAGTGGGTTTTAAGTAGGTCAGCGCAAGGTTTATCGGAGTGTAGAAGTCCATGCAAGTGCAGAATCATCTGACTCATCACCAGAGATGACCGCGGCTCTACTTGACACATGTTCAAGCAGTCTGCTTTTCCGGTCATTCGTTAATTTTGATATAAATAACTCTTTTTTCTTTTCTGAGGGCGATCCCTACAACGTAAATAATAACGAGTTGATATCCTTTGATATCGCATATTACCAAGATACGCGGCGGAATATTGAAAAAAAACGACAGATAATGTGACGTTAACTGAGTGGTCATGCTAGATAATGATTTTTAAGAAGTTTCTAGCCAAATATTTTCGTTCACTTCATGTGCCCAAATTCTCACCGCTATCCTGTTAAAGCGAAGTTTTTAAAGGCCATTTCATTCATCTGTGCCCGACGCACTGACCTGAAAACAAGTCGAAAATATTAAAACGTATCTATTCGCACTTGAGATCGTCACATAGGTTCAAGCTGCCTAGTTACCATGATATAAACTGCTGAGCTGATTTTGAGAGTAGAACGTTATAGTTGCAAGCTACTAGCTATCGCGACGCACACAATCTCGGGCATGCACGAGTGCGCCTAAAGCTTAGCAGTAGCGACATAATGTGTTCTTCAACGCAACGTTACTTCCAACTCTTTCATGGATGCAGGTGCCTTCTTACTGCCTATTTGTACCTATTCAACAGTAGATAACAGGCTTATTATATGATCCGTTCATTAACGTCTTGTGTACGCACTTCATTACACTTTTCACTTGCATATCACCGATCATCGACATGTAGCAACCTCTTAGAGAAACTGATTTGAATTCATAAATCGTTTCAACATATCGCAGAGTTTATTGCTGTATGCCTTTTTTCAAGTCTTTGCTCTGCTCTTCTCCAAACTCTCTATCTGAGTATTTAGCTGTCTCTTTTCTAGGATCTGGCTCCAGTAATCGGTGAAAATCTCAGCTACTAGCAGTCCTGTCCATCAAGACTCTCGCTTCTTTAAATTATTAGCAGTAAATATGCCTTATGCATAACTACCTATAACACAAACTCAACAGCTTTATTAAGTCACTGGCTTTATTATATATCTATTGAAAACTATTCTCAACATGATTACTGCGCCTCATTACATTCCTACTTATTTTCAACGCGACTTACGTCTAACATATGTAAAAAGCGTACTTTGCTTAATTAGAAGCTTTCTTATACTTTCATACAGCAAATATTTCTCTAGCTTTGTGACTTCTGACTTTTTGTACTTCAGCATCATACAATTGGATACTTGTGTGTTATTCACAGGCGCTATGTGCCATATGTGTGTGTGTTAATCGGTGAATAGTCTAAGCTAAGTAGTAGTGCGGTCATGTGCCTGAAGCATGATATTATCGGCTTAACTGCTACTCATTTTCGTATAATAGACTATGCAGACTTCGCGTTTTACACTTTGTATATAATACATTGGCGCTTAATTGCCAGTTTCAATATAAGTAAATGATCTTGATTCACATAGTTGAGCACTAGATCATGTGAGACATATTATAGCAGCTATGTTTGTGTCTGCAGACTCATACAAGTTTGTGGGTGTATGTTAATTCTGTCTTTATGCAAGTGCAACCTAATGCAGGCAATTAAAATGTGCGGATGTATTATTAGGCATTAAGTTTTGTATTGTTGTTCAAAGTGAGTTCCGCTGATATAGTTAGTGTCTGTTTTTTGGCAATATTTCTATAGATTAGGAGCATCAAGGAGAATTTTTAAAAAGGTTGGTCGATAATTGTAAGAGTTCAATGGCGATAGATATCGATTTCGGTCGACTGAGTCTTAAACGCAATATGGCTTTCGTTCAGAACAAATAAGCAGGTTTTGTAGTTCGATTCGAAACATTTTGTTTGACTTATTATTATTTGTAGAATATCTGATGCTAGTATATCTCTCACACAGACTTCTTCTTTTTTCGCGACTTAGTTAGAGTGATTCTCGCTGAGTGTCTGATATTTTAGAAGCTAACTAGATAGGGCATAAAATGCTCTCTTGATATGCAATTATAGTTCACGGACATTTCCTAGGGGTGGTGCTCGGAGTAGAATCTTTGTAGGCAGATAATGTGAGGACTATATAGAAATAATGTGTGTGTGAGAAAGAGTGCAGCCTAGATTTTCCAAACATGTTGGTTGCGTTATTTAATATGCCTTTTACACTATAGCGTACCTTCTCTAGCTACTACCGATATGCAACGCAAGTGTCTCCGATGCTTGTCTTGCATTCCGCGACATTTTGATGAGTTTGGTGTGAGTTTATTGCTTTGAGATGGCCCGTGTGATTATCATATATATTAGCTGCACGCTAGTGCACTCCAACTGCCTCAAGGCTATTAAGCGTTGCTTGCTAGTTGTTAACGTTTCTGCAATACCTTTTCGACGAATGTAATGTGCATCTGATTGTGCAGATTGACATGCAATGGCTGCAGGTCGGGCTGCGTTTTACAGCGCGCATTATGATATCAGGTACTAATTTGCATACCACCTTTACTTATTCTCATGAAAAATTATTGAAAATTCATGTTACAATACGTCAAGGCTACATATCTAATATTTTATTCTACTTTTGCTCTCAGCCTTCGTGCAGGCTAACAGATTTCGTCCGCGTAGGCAACTTTCTGGAGCATATTTTTTGTAAATTTCATCTTAAGATCACGAACTTGTTTTATCGCTCCCCTAAAATATGATGTTGTAAATATTTCGTAATATATTCCTGGTGAAGCTGTAGACAACTCTTATGCTGGGAAGTTAGTTTATACATATAAATCAGCGATACACATTTATCGCAACAAAGGACAATATAAGGAAAATTAAATATGTGGCAATATTTCAAGGCGCATATTTAATTTTTTCATACTTCCTGACTTTTTCAGTTCTTTTTTGCAATGATTTCGTCGGAGAGGATAATTATCACTTTTCTAGCGCATATTATGCATTACCTTTTTTCCGTATTTCCCTGCGAAACTTTTTTCATTTCACTGTTCTCTGCCAAGGGACCAAAATCAAGCCCTTAATGATAGAGCCCTAGGCGAAACATATATCGTAAATTTTCTACTAAATGGACAAATGGCTGTAGTAGTGTTTATGTTGGCGTGCTCCGCCTAGCACACCGAAGAACCTGTTCAATCTTCCGTGCAAAGTATATAAAATTAGTAAATAGTTTTTTCAATTAGAAGAAGTTTTTAACTGGGTCGAGTCGCCCCTCGGAGTGATTTGGCAAGCACTCCGCGTGTAATCTCTGCCATGAAAATCTCTTAGTGAAACTCATTTGCTTATAGATATACCGTTCGGAGTCGGCGTAAAACTTGCAGGTGCCTCCCGCCAATATTTAGGAAAGATTAAAAGGAGCATGATGCAATTGGGAAGTGAAGCTCTGCCTAAAATCTCTTGGAGTGATGGCTCCTTGTGTTTATTCTATTCTAGAGCAGCAAAAGCCGATACGAGTTTGCTGAAAGGTTGCATTTTTCAGGGCGCATCTTTTAATCTTTTAATCTCCTTACTTATTCACGTTCTTCGTGCAAAAATTTCGCACAGAGAACTCTTTATGAATTTTTTGTAGCGCAAATTGTTTTTAGAAGCTTTAATCCTTTTGAGCCGTTTGAGATTAATTAATTTGTAAAGCTCCAAAAAAGGACAACAAAACCCTTTATGCAACTGTCTATATTAAGCAAAATAGCTGTATTTTGAAAAATATTGCATATTTCTAGCGTCGGTTTGTAAAATTTTTCCTTTCAATTTTTACAGTAATTCGTTTTGTCAAATTATATTTAGCTTTAGCTTAATGGTGCAGAAGCACGGACATGACATTAGCAGATGAAGCGGCTCTGAGGTGTAGCGATAGAAAGTTCTTCGAGGGGTTTATGGACTCTACCGTTAGCTGTGGAGATTTAACGATGAGCTGTACGGCGATACGCAGACATCACATAGTCCAGCGAATTAAAACGCAGCGGACTGCACTGTCTAGCCATTTATGCGAATAAGGATGCGCTTCTGCCAGAAGGTGTTTCTATCGGAGCCCTGCTTTAGAGCAGGGTGGAGGGGCGGCCCCATTTCCGTTGGAAGGAACTGGTGGAAAGAGTTTAGACTCCCTTGGTTTGACCAATTGGCGCCTTGTTGTGAGAGAGACGGAACGACGGGCCTTGTTGACGGCCATAACGTTTAACGGTTTAGCGCCAAGTAGTATAAGTGAATATAGCTTTTTTACTATAAATATTTACATACGTTCAAACCTCTTACCTAAATTAGTTGCAAGTATACCGACTTCGAAGTGCGTGAAACAAAAAGCACTTAGTATAAAATACATGCTTCACGTAAATATCTCATTCTTCTGTATCTCGTGATTGAAATAATAAAACTGCGCTGCTTTTTTGTTCCATTACTTAAAACAAAACTTAATAAAATACTTCCATCAGAAGGCTTTATTATTACTTAAAAATATATGTGTGTATTTACATTAGGGGGCACTACTTTTTTGCATGGAAAAAAAAATTTTACCATAAGTGAAAGCCAATTTTCTAAGCCGCAATAAAGGCAACTTCGAATATCTTATTTTGATAGACCACAGAGTCAATTGGGAAAATTTTGTATAACATATGAATTGTACAAAAGGAGTTCAAACCCTCGCCACGAATCATATTAAAATGTGCCATACAATTGACCCCCCTCATACTTTTTTTTTGTATGATATCGTAAATTTTTATTGTATATTTATTTCTACGTACTTGGTGTTCTGCATTAATTTACTGTCTTCTGTCTAATGCAAAAGTGTGAAATTGTGTGAGTACCATTGCTTAAGTTTATCAAGAAATTGTAGAAAATGATTGAGAAAAGATGTATTAAAATGCATTTGTATTTGTGGTATGGAAATGAAGCAGATGTGGTATGTTGTAATTAGTTTGGAGTAAATAACCGCATATATCTAACCGAAGTCTCTCTTCCATTAATGCTACTTTAACTAGGTAGCAGTTGAAAGCAAAGTCCTCTCTCGCAATCATGCTATACAAGTCATTATCGTACCGTTCGCTATATTGTGCAGAACAAGGCCATTGAAAACTTAGATTGAAACGGATTTTGGGAGTACTCGAGATAAAGTGCTTCGAAATATTTATGACTCTACACTTGGCGTTGCGATACAGAAAGATTTAATGATAGCTGTCGAGCTTTATGCATATCAATATATTCTGCTAGGCCCCGTTATGTGAATGAAGATGACGCTCCCGGCTAAGAAATTATTTTTTCGACCGCCTATAGAGCCAGAGTAAGAGTGCGGGTCCACTACTCCGGCTGAAGGACCAGGTAGAAAACGATACACTCCCTTGGTGTGATAAATTAGCGCCAGTTGGCAGAGCGAAGAAGCGACTGGCTATAAAGTTAACCGGTTAAGCCCCAATTAAGTAGTAATATTTAAACAAGGAGGCATAACATATAATTAAGATCAAAGAAACTCTCTAATATGAAGAAAAAAAGTTGAATCAAATTGCATGTTTCCTATGTCTTTTAAGTTCGCTAAATTTACGTCATTTTGTATTTTCGTTCGAGTACAAACACCTAGAAATCATTATTAGCACCAGAATATTTTTAGCGCATTTCTGAGCATTAAGTACCAATATAATACTTTTTTAATCTACAAATACTGTGGTGAGTCGGGAAGGACGAGGTTCGAATATCTTTAATAAAGGCGATATGTTATTATTGATTATTGTTGTCGGATGGAAGTGATTCAAAGGACATATTATCGTACTTGAGTATGATACAGCAGAAAAAAAGCAAGGAAGACCATGGTTTATAGGGCAAGTCAGATCAGGCAATCACTTTCACACATGTATAAAATACAATAACTGTGAATTACCCCTCTGTAGTTACATCTACCCATAACTCTGTAACAACTTCTCAATTGAATTCCAGAGGCCTAGCAGCATTACGAAAAAGCCGTGAAAGGACAGGTAGTTTATATTTTAGGGACTGTCATAGTTTTATTGCTTCTGGATCTTGTTATCTTAATTTAACGTAAAGGTTTTCGGAGCGTTTATATCTAACTCTGCTTATACATGAAAGTACAATTTCTAGCAGCAAATATAGTCGAAATAGTGCACCCTAGATTTTGGTCTTCTTTTGCAGTGATTTGATCATATCTCTTGAGTTCGTAGAACGTAACCGAGTAACATTGTTAAATGCAACTCGATGTGGTGAGACTAATTTCCCCACTGTATCTGGATTCGGCCTACACACTGTTCTATCAGCTATGATAAAACATAGGCTGCCATAGGATGGATTTCTATACAATTATATTCTTCCACTCCTTTGGTTCTTTTAGTCCTTTTCGAAACAGTTGCTTTAGGTAGTCATGCTATTCTTTGCAAAAAGCTCAGTATTTTTTTTCGGATTTCTTACAGTGCTCTAAAACCACTTATGTTAGCTAACTTGCTGGAGACTCAGAAATTGACCTGCAGCTCTAAGTCCTCTATGTCTTAGTATATCGACCTCTGGTGTACCGCAAAGGATCTGTTCTTGGTACCCTTTATTTTAGTCTCCTTTGTTCAAATGATGTATTCTCTGTGTTTCAGTATGGTCAGGTTCACAGCCTATGCTACGATATAAAACTGTATTTGTCTATAGTGTTGGTCTTGTTTGAAAATTTGTACTTAATTCATTGTTGATCTCTCATCTATTCCAATGGGCTACTGTGTATTGTCTTTGTTTGAATTCTGTTAAGTCATATGTGGTGCCTATAAGTAGCACGTAGTGCATGGAGAAAATGTTCCCAAGTTTGTATTAGTACTCTGATTCAGTATTTACTGAAAAGGTTAAAACTTTGGTTTGTTTAACTCACTATACTTCTCGACCATTGTAAGCAATGTTGTATATTGTTCTTCTACAGCTTCTCTACACCTCTTGAGACGATAAAGAAACGTCTCTTCAACTATTCTAGCCCCAGATCACCTGTTCTGTACTTTATATACAGCTAAATTGCGATTAGTGTATTCCGTTTTAAAAGCGGAAATTTGTATTGCCTTAAAGATTCACACACTTTCTAAAAAGCTGGCATTATGCTTATCGGTCTATAATCACTTGGGTTCGTGGCATTCCTCTTTTTTTGAATAAGTATTATGACAGCTTTTTTCCATTCCGTTGTGAAAATCGCAGTTGTAAAGCTGTGATTTATTATATGAGTAAGAGTTCCTATAATAAACGGCAATGCTAGCTTCACAAAATTAAGAGATATCCCATCATTGCCTATAGCATTTGATTTAACCATAGTGAGGGATTTTAGTACCTCAGACTCGACACGCAAATGACATAGAGTTTCCAAAAATATCCCTAAAATAGTCTATCTTTTAACTGGCTTCTCGCGTTATAATGTATAATATTCAAGCCTTGGACTGGTGGCATAAAATTTCTATTAAACTTTATGACTTTCATTAATGTTGCCAGTCGATGTCCTGGAGGGGTTTAAGAGCATCACACCGAATTTTTGAAAGAGCAACTACAAAATTCATGTAACACAAAAACAATATAACATAACAGAGATATAATATGATCGCAGCTTAGAAAGGCATATACAAGTTTAGAGTAAAAAGAAAACAAAAGAGCAGATAAAATAATCAAGAAGACAACATAAAAATGGGAATGTAAACAAATAGTGTTGAGACAGCAAGGGAAAGAGAGGAGAAAAGAAACATCATATAAGTGACTTAATTACTAAGCTTAAATAATTATACACTTGCTTTTACAAATAGTGCAAAAACGTTGTTAACTCGATTTGGCGCCAATAAGAGCATGAAGTAGGGCTCAACAAAACTGAATGGATCCTGTGATACCTCGGAGGTTGGAAAGCACGTGTTTCCAAGCCACCCGCTCAAATTATTGTTTTTAAAAGAGACGTTTAAACATAATCTCATTAGCACAAATGTGCTTTGTACTACATTTAATTAGACACATTGCATCTCTCTACGACTATGTAATGTGCACAACTGAATAGTTCTTAGATGGCTGCATTGATTCTAATTTATCGCGATAAACTTGATAGTGCATATTTCATACTACTAAGGCATATCACAAGATTGGTCTGACCCACGAGGTGAAAAGCGTTTTAGTAACGTATGGTTCATTAGAATCGGAATGTAAACATAGTTTTCGTCGTACTCAGATGCAAAAAATTTTCATTTGGCTTCTGACTTGGCTTTGAGCTAAGACGATGGCTCAAATTTAATACAGTACTGCATATAAGCGCAATAAGGGTAATGCAACGTAGCACAACCCAGGCCTAGAACTTGCAAGTATGCATAAGTATATGACTGTGTTCATGTGTTAAACATATCTGTGTGAGCATATATTTAAAATTTATTCGAATTTTCGTTTTCGTGTAAGTAAGAGAACGATATTGCTAAGTGCACTTTGTATATCTTGTTTTAGTCCGAATTTAAATTTAAGCCCAGCGTGGTAAGGGGAAACATACTACAGACAATTGCTTAAGCAGTAAATATACGTGAATGAGACAAAAGAGTGACAACTGCAATGTTGCAAATTGAATTTTCACATTAAGGGAGTTGCCTTTGAATCCATCAAATACTTTATTATTCATGCGAAAATTCTGATTTAAATTTTTCTGGTTACTAAATTACCTTCTACCCTTTTATAAGGGCTGATAGTATTGGTGACTATATTTAGAAACTTCAAAGCTCTTTTATACTTTTTAATGGTATGCGGCTGATACAAATTTACGCTGCAATACTTCTTCCTAGTATTTTTGGGACCAACCCAAGCAAAAATATTAAGGCTGGATGCGTGTTAGCCTCGAAGGAGTTTCCTAGATAAAAGAGAAGAAAATGCATCGACCACAACGCTAAAAGGTCATGCAACCCTTAACGTTATGGAGCATATCAAGGTAGGTTACCTCATCTATCTAGAAATGATATTGATATAACTTAAGTTCCACCAATAACAGATTTTTAACCCATTATTGACCACCTCTGAAAAATTTGGGCAAACTTTGTGCCACATCGGCAGCCATCAGCGTGAGGCGATTTGGTATAACCGCACAAAACAAAAAAACTATAGGCGCAGTATCCATCAATAGATCGCCACACCGAATGACCTCACCTACCCCTGGAGAATCGTATTTCTAGAGCACCCTAGGCTCTGGCGACCTCAAGTTCCTCATGGAGCTAAGGGGTGTGGCAGGATGACCTAGAAGTTTTAGTATGGTCATATAAATTTTTCTCGATATGGGGTGGCTAGTACCTTAATGGTACGTACCGGATCTATATCCAGCAAAGGACCATCAGCATCGATAAAACTCCCAAAAAACCTTCATAAGTGTCTTTATCGCTACAAGATCAACAACAACAAACACAGCACTAACCATAACCTTCCTGACTATATGATAACTATTTTATATGCGGATACATATATTTTTAAAACTAAAACCCGGAATTCAAAAAGAAATCAAAAGCTTCCTTTTTTTAAATTTGACTTCCAAATTTAGGTTTAAAAGTATGCTCAGAAAAATAACTAATTTTTTTTAAACTGTTTTAACGATAGCTTACAATAATTTAGGTTCTTTTTTAACTATTTATGTAGCAATTCAGGCAAACTCGTACCCAGCCTAAACAAAACTTTTGCAGTTTTATTCGAGTTTTTTGAGAATTTGGTGCTCAGCTCCCTCACGCAACAGGGTTGGGCAAAGCGCACTAAACACTTAAACATTTAGATTGGCCTACGAAGAGTTAACATATTAAAATATGAAGTGTATCCAATGTTCGACATCCACTAATAATTTCTTTTAGAAATCAAAATTGATTTGTTATACTGCTACAATTTTTGAGTCTCCATAGAGCAATCATAACTTTAACCCGTATGAAACGTCTCTTATTCTTGACCAAGTTATTACCTTCTGAAGCGACCTGACCTGGAAAAATTATTTATTTAAATTATAGTGACCACCCTAGTAAACTTTTGTATTTGCTCTGCATTTCTAGGTCACTAAATAGATTCCTTCATTTCTAGTTCATAAGATATGTGAGGTCACTATGTAAAGATTTCGTGTGTTAGTCCAAAGAAATTGATGCTTCGCTTTTTGGATGGCCTGCTCTGCTCATTTGATTACCCAAGATCTACGTTAGTTTGCAGAGAAACCAAACGCTGTGGCAGATATACTCATTTACTTCATATTTTCATGTGGGTTGTAGTTTGCGCAATCTGTAGTCACTTAGAAGTAAGTTTTTTCTCGAGTTATAACCTTCACACCCACTTAGTTTCTGCTTAGTTAATATTAAGAGGACGCACTTGAGATTCTCCCTCGGTATGGAAGACTACTTTGGATTAACAAATGAAAGCTCTCCACACTTTCATTCGCATACATTATATTTCACTTTTAATTCGGGTGAAGCCATATAAGCCCAACCAAATACTTTTTGAGTATTCTGCAACAGACCTCTTGCTTCCCATGTAATCTTTAGTAGGAACGAAAGACCAACCTTCCCTATCTATTCCCGATATAAAAAGTATACGCACAGAAATCGTAGCTATCTTGTCTGTAGTCCTCAGAATTGGCAAAGAAAGTGATGGATTGGCTTTTCCCTCATAATGAGTGTTGTGAGCTTGTTGGTATGAGCTATCGCCCATACACTGGTGCAATACCACCGTCGCCTACGTTGATATCCCTAAGTAGTTAGATTTGTACTGTTTAAGCAGAAAGCTTTTTCTTTTCATGTCCAAAGAGGAGCATAATGACTTTTATAGCATACCCCAGCGTATTCCTTGCTTTTCCCTAGGAGATAACCCAGTGGCGGTTATATGGAACTATTTGCCTCCTTTATTTCCATTTTAGAAACTTTCTTGGCAAACCGATTACCACATTTATTACCTTAAATATTGTTGTGACCTAGTAACGAACAAAAAACAGACATTGAAATTTTATCCATTTATATTCTAATGCTTTTAAGGCAGCCTAGCTTTTATCAAATTTCGTTTCATAGCACTCCTGTGGCTGTTCTATTCTGAAGCAGCCTAGCTGTTCTCTCTGCTTGACATAGACTTCCGCTTGAAAGACATTGAAAAAGTCGTGAAATTGACACGATGCTTCAAGCACAATCTGGACCAAGTCCGATATTTTTTAATTTTGAGCTGTCTTTGTAGACTAGAACCTCTCTAGCGCTGACTAAGCAAAACTTTGATAATATGATCTCATTCCTTTAGCCAGCAAAAGACTTCATAACCCACCGTAAGTAGCTCCACCGCTACCTCAACACTTTATAACGCATATATCTGTATGCTTTTCATTTGTTCCACTCCATACTTCTTACGCACGCCTCAACACTCACACATCGTTAACGCGTCATTAACCAATAACTAAAAACACAAATTATCGTATGAAAAAAATCAAATGCTGCAACAACACATACTAGTTCAATTGGCATGCAATGCATACGTAACGAAAAATATATTACTTAATAAAGAATATTTAAATATTCGAATAAATAAAATGCCACATATTTTATATGCTCACCCAGCAAATAGTCACATGGAAAATTCCACATGCAGTCAACATAAAAATATGCTTGTCCGTATACATGAACATACACTTGTACACTATAAGCAGCATAGAGAAAAATTATCCACTCAAAAATGCAATTTCCTGTGAATGAATCTCTATACACATTGTACTTCTATATACTCCGCCAAAATTTTCAAAAGTTTTGTTGTAGTAACAAATACATTTATAAGTATTTGCTCATAGCGCTATGATAAGTGTAAGCATAGCCTAACACAAGAGTGTATATGTGTGGGTTGTTAACACACATAGAGAGAATAAGAAGTGGCGGAAAATATTTGCCAATAACCATCACCCTTCTAAACTGCTAATCCAAGTGCAATGCAAAGACGTGACTGTATGCCCCATATGATCCTCTCGCTTATATAGCTTTCTGTGTATGTAAATGCGTTGTGTGTGAAATCTTAAGTGATGACACACTCACAAAAGTGTTCGATGTGCATTTACGCTTGAGTGAATTTTTTGTAAATCCTTTTCTTCTAGCGCCAAAGTGCTTTTCTACGGCCATTAAAATTGTAGTGTGCTTGGGTTACAGTTGCTGCTCTCTAAACACCAGATTAGAGTGAACAAAAATAATTGTATGATGTGTAAAGATCTTTGCTCACGATACGGGATAGTCTTGAATGTAAGTATACGGTGTAAGCGTAAACGTAAAAGTACGTAAGTGTTATGCTATATTGGGGATATATGTAATATATAAATAAAATGTACGTGATAGAGTTGAGATCAGCGAAATAACATAGCAATTCACGGCAAACATGTCACCTAAATATAAATTGAAGTCTCTGAGCATTCACATAATTTTAATGCATGCAAATGCGCGAGGAGATGCTGCTGTTTTGTTGGGAAAAAAGAGCCACAGGGTGCTTACAATAACAAAAAACGTGGTTGGATGTTTAGGTTTAACTAGAAATTTGTTTCGTTTTTCGATTATGATGGTTGTAACATCTTACTAATTTTTTGGTTTGGTTGCCTTGAAATATAAATAAAAAAATTAAAAAAAAGTATAAAAAATAAAACAAAGTAAAGTATAATAACAATTAATAAAACAAAATAATATAAAATAATATAAAATAAAATAAAAGAAAATAATCTAAACAAATATCAAATTTAAAAAGTAAATAAAATAAAGTAAATAAAATAAAATAAAAAAGCAAAATAAAACAAAATAAAAAATTAGATTAAGTAAAATAAAATAAAATAGAATAAAATAAAAAAAGAATAACGTAAATAAAATAAAATAAAATTAAGTAAAATAAAATAAAAACGAAATATGAAATAAAATAAATTAAAATAAGATAAAATAAAATAAAATAAAATAAAAATAACATAAAATGTAATGAAGCTGTAAGATAATATAAAATCAAATAGAATAAATTAAAATAAAATATAACAATATAAGATTCAACTAAAATAAATAAAATTTAATGAAATCGGGTTCTGATCGTCGAGTTATCGGGTTGTTATCGGAAAACTTATCTAGTTATAAGCGAAATCGGTTATCAAAATGTTATTTTTTGATTTTTTATCGAATTGTTACAAATTTCCTATCGGACTGTTATCAAAAAGCTATTGATTTTTCAAAAAGTTGTCTATCGTTTTTGGAAACATATAGATTTATTATCGGAGTGGTGACCATTTCTGTTCGGCGTGTTATAGATTTGCTATTGAAAATTTATCGATTCTGTTATCAAAATATATGGATTTGTGACCGAAAGTTATCGATCTATTATGGGACAACTTTTTTGAATTTGCTAACGACGAGCCGTTGGTTCGTTTTGAAACATATCCCGATAAAACTTCAATATAAAATAGATTGTACATTTGCAAGCCATCTTGAAAAAGCTGATAAGAAACCACAAATATAACGATAACAAGCCGATAACACGACGAAACTATAGTCAAAAAGACCAAAACTATTAGTGTCTGCTAAAGCTACCCCCGTTTTGGTTTAACTTCAACCCCTGGCGAGCTTAATTTAACTTTAAAAAGTTAGTTTCCAGACGTAATCCTTTATATTTATTCCATATAAATAGTTTGGAGAATCACATACTATTTGAAGTTAATCCTTAACCTCGGATAACTACGAAACGAATAACTTAGAAACGGTCCTTTTAAACCATTTTTGGATACCGTTCAAATTTCTGTAGGGATATGTATATCTATTTTGGGTTCTACGTGTTAGAGGTCTGGTACACTTTTTATAAAAACTTGAAAATTCCCCATACTACTTATATCGAAACATTTAGAAAGCTGAAATTTTTACCGGCAGGTTCATTTGGGTAAAGGGAAAAATTTATTTAATTTGACCCACCCTAATCCCCATGCTTACATCTATTGAACTCAGCTACTAATATATAAATCTTGTGGATTTGCGGATGTGTGTTGTATATTATATTCAATATAACTATATATTATTCGGAATAGACTAACTGGTCTATGTATCAAAAATATAGCTATGGTGTATGCATAGTACGTATGTTGAATACGTTTTTGTATATGTATGTTTTACCTTCAGTCAGTCAGTGTACTTTTGGCGTTAAATGTAGATAACATTTCCTTCTTATAAAGACATACACACACATATACATAATAAAATTACTCCTCATGAGCATATACTTCAAGGCATCTCTAAAAATAAATTACTAAGTCGCTTGTGCCAAATCGACCGTATTCCATATTCATTGAAAAAACTCTAAGGATACATTCAAAGGAACGAGAATATTTCCACGAGATCAAGTGAAACGGTATTGAAAAAACATCCACCGCTATCAATATCTTCTATTAGCCATGATCTGCTAAGCACAGTTTCTAACTGTCGCTTGTTCTCGCGCCCAATGCCGCCACTCCCTTTAACGGCCACTTATTACCATTACTGTCTTTTCAGTGTACTTCGTGATTTGGCAAATACTCCGAGTGTCTTTCTGCCATGAAAAGCTTCTCAGAGAAGAGTAGAATTCCGCGCAGATGCCGTTCTGAGTGGGATATAAACATGTAGGTCACATCCCGTTATTTTGTATGAAAAATTAAAGGGAGCACGACGCAAATTGGAAAGAAGCTCGGCTTTAAATCTCTTCGGAGGCTATTGCGTCTTATATTTATTTAATTATTTATTTATATTTACAGCAAAAATCTTTAAGAGATTTCACCAACAAAGCCAGCCGAAGCCAAAATAATGTTTGGGAAGTAATACGGAGCTGTAGAACCATTGCGTGAGCCTCCTTGACTTGCCCGCTGCTATGAGTGCGCTCTACTTCTTGATTTCATTCAAAGCAATGCGATAGAATAAATAGATGTTACAGCCGTAACGAAAGGATATGTTCCTAATAAAATCAGTAAGTCGTTGCAAAGAATATAACTAATACTTAATGAAAAACAAGTAAGGAAGGCTAAGGTCGGGTGTAACCGAACATTACATATTCAGTTGAGAGCTAATGGAGACAAAGTAAGGGAAAATCACCATGTAGGAAAATGAACCTAAGATAACCCTGGAATGTGTTTGTATGACATGTGTATCAAATGGAAGGTATTAAAGAGTATTTAAGAGGGCCATAATTCTACAGGTGGACGCCATTTAGGGATATCGCCATAAAGGTGGACCAGGGCTGACTCTAGAATTTGTTTGTATGATATGGGTATCAAATGAAAGGTGTTAATGAGTATTTTAAAAGGGACTGGGCCTTATTTCTATAGGTGGACGCCTTTTCTAGTTATCGCCATAAAGGTGGGCCAGGGGTAACTCTATAATGTGTTTGTACGATATGGGTATCAAATTAAAGGTATTAATGATGGTTTTAAAAGGGAGTGGTGGTAGTTGTATATGTGAAGGCGTTTTCGAGATATCGACCAAAATGTATATAATATATTTATATATAAATTACCACGAACAGTTTTCCTGCCAAAATTTCAAGGGCTTTTGATTTCGCCCTGCAGAACTTTTTCAATTTCTTCTACTTAATATGGTAGGTGTCACACCCATTTTACAAAGTTTTTTTTAAAGTTATATTTTGCGTCAATAAACCAATCCAATTACAATGTTTCATCCCTTTTTTCGTATTTGGTATAGAATTATGGTATTTTTTCATTTTTCGTAATTTTCGATATCGAGAAAGTTGGCGTGGTCATAGTCGGATTTCGGCCATTTTTTATACCAACACAAGTGAGTTCAGATAAGTACGTGAACTGAGTTTCTATCGATTTTTGCTCAAGTTATCGTGTTAATGGCCGAGCGGAAGGACAGAAGGTCGACTGCGTATAAAAACTGGGCGTGGCTTCAACCGATTTCGCCCATTTTCACAGAAAACAGTTATCGTCCTAGAATCTAAGCCCCTATCAAGGGTTTGTGCATTTACAAGGATTGGTGCATTTTTGTTCAACTTATGGCTGTAAAAGTATCCTAGACAAATTAAATGAAAGAGGGCGGAGCCGCGCCCATTTTGAAATTTTTTTTATTTTTGTATTTTATTGTACCATATCATTACTGCAGTTGAATGTTGACATAATTTACTTATGTACTGCAAAGATATAAACTTTTTTTTTAAATTTGACTTTAAAAAAATTTTTTTTTAAGTGGGCGTGTTCGTCATCCGATTTTGCTAATTTTTGTTAAGCATACATATAGTAATAGGGGTAACTTTCCTGCCAAATTTCATCATGATATCTTCAACGACCGCCAAATTACATCTGGCAAACCTTCTAAATTACCTTCTTTTAAAAGTGGGCGATGCCACGCCCATTGTCCAAAATTTTACTAATCTTCTATTGTGCGTCATAAGTTCAACTCATCTACCATGTTTCGTCGCTTTATCCGTCTTTGGTAATAAATTATCGCATTGTTTCGGTTTTTCGAAATTTTCGATATCGAAAAAGTGGGCGTGGTTATAGTCCGATATCGTTCATTTTAAACAGCGATCTGAGATGAGTGCTCAGGAACCAACATACCAAATTTCATCAAGATACCTCAAAATTTACTCAAGTTATCGTGTTAACGGACGGACGGACGGACATGGGTCAATCAAATATTTTTTCCATCTTGATGATTTTGATATATGGAAGTCTATATCTATCTCGATTCCTTTATACCTGTACAACCAACCTTTATCCAAGCAAGGTTAATATGCTCTGTGAGCTCTGCTCAACTGAGTATAATAAGTACATCGTGGAAAATTTTGCGATCTCCGAATTAAGGAAGCTTAAGCAGTAATCTAAGTAAGAACTCTTCCACTGGTATAAAAAATTTATGGTTTATCGTGAAAATTGTCCTAGCTTGTGTTGTCGATATAGACAATGTCTCTTCCACTTTAGGCTGGATCTGGTCAAAGGAGTCGTGGTAAAGATTTGATAGTGGATTTGTGCTTTGTGATTGCGGGGCTCTCATATCTATACCTTTAGAGAAACCATATAAACAAAGCGCATACAAAGTAAACGTTTAATAAAGAAATTTACGACGAAGGTTGACTTTAAAATTTTCAAAGTATACAATGTTATGATCATCTTAAAATAACGAAGCGCCTGGCTCATTGTGCTTTTTGTGTTCTATTATTTACAGATGATATAAAGGTCGTTTTAAGGCACACCAAGCTCAAACACCCCTTTACTACATTGAGAGTTATGTTAAAATTATATTAGTTCGATCCGAGCAAGTTTTACTCAGAATTGATGCGTCTTGTATTTACCATAGTCTTACATCTATGCAGCATCTTAAAATATCTAGCTTACATCTGAAATAGACAAGGCTTCATGGCATTATGTACCTCCGAACTTTACACCTGAACACCATCAAGGAAAATTTGAACAAGGCCGTTACGGAGATAGTATTATTCACAAAGGCAGCATGTAATATAATAACGATAATTTTAGCAGGCTTTTCTTCTACACTTGGATGGAATTACGTACTCAGTCATCATCTGGAATATTGTAGAGAAACTAGTTTGAGCTTTCTATTAAAATTGATGATGAGCAACCAAGAAAAAACTAGTCAATACTGCACGCCAATATGCCCCTCTACAGAATAGAGGGCGTATTTCGCATAAAAATCTAAATAAACGTGGAACCTATATAGCTTCAGAAGGAGTTATCATGCATAGATCCCAACTACTTATAAGTTGTCCCGAAAAATTCCTTCGGAAATTTACTCAAAACTTTCCAGATAAGAAATGTTGAAATACTTACTTCAAAAGTAAAGAACACTTTTCGATCTCATATCCTGTGGTCTGGTCTGATCTGGTTTGGTCCGTTCGGATCTGGTTAAGCCTGGTCTGTTTATAGGTCAAAGCTATGAGATTTCCCAAAAAGAATTGTTTAAGAAATATACTCAAAATTTTCTGGATTTAGGATTTCGACATGCTTCTCAAGTAAATAACACTTGCCTATCTCTCTTGGTCTATGTTGGTCTGGTGTGATCTGGTCTGACCTGATCTGGTCTGGTCTAGTTTTGTCTTTTTTGATATGGTCTGGTTAGGTTCTGGTCTGCTTTGGTCTGATCTGAGTCTGATCTGGTTTGCTTTGGTCTACTTTGGTTTGGTTTGATCTGATCTGATCTAATTTCGTATGGTCTGATCTGCTTTATTTTGGTAAGGTCTGTCTGTTTTGGTTTGGCCTGTTCAGGTCACGTTTGATCAGACTGCTTGGTAGTGTTTATAGTGGATGCTATTTACTTCAGTCTCTGAACTACTTTTAACCTTCATGTGCCCGGTAGTCTACATTTGTAGCAATTTGGGGAAAAAAGTCAAATAAAACAAAAAGTTCCGAAACAAGAATGCCCGAGGTTTTCAGTAGCTTCCTGATTATCAATTCTAAGTCGATTAAGAGCATAATATCACTCGAACTATTATTTGCCTGACCCCCAGACCCTATTTGAAAAAAACATCATCTTGCAGCCGGTAGTCTACATTTGTAGTCACCATATAAAATGTATGCAAAATATCATTATATAGTTGACTTCAGCTTGTCGCAACATGATTTTTTGCAACTGCCATTACGCTTGCCTTACCCAAGTACGTTTGTGTGTGCGCATGTGTACATGCATGGCAAATTTTAACGCGATTTCGCAATTTATGATTGGAATACCGGCTATCGTACGAGTTCCAACCCAAACGATATTGGCGCAGGTGGTCTGATTTGTATCAATACTGAAGAATCTGACGCTGAAAGTGAATTAGTTACTGAAGAAGATGGCATGATGATGAGTAGGAAGAGGGCGCAATATACGAAGCAGATTTCGAGGATGATTTTGATTCAGGAAAATCACCCATTACGCAACGACATAATGCGTTGATCGCTAAAGATCAAATTGCATGGCTTATGAACTTGCCTAGTCAATCTGTTCGCGTAAGTGACCATAATGTATTTCGGAGCAATGGTGTGGGCCCAACTCGCGGTGCCCGCGGTCTAATTGAGTCTGACGTGTTTGAGTTGATATTCACTCCATCAATGCTTCAAAAAATACTTATAGATACGAATGAAAAAGCGCGAAGAGCCTATGTGACTTGGAATGAAAAAAACTCCACCACAAATGGAAAAGAGTATTTATAGGCCTTTTGTTACTAGCAGGTGTGAATAAATCGAATGGCGAAGATCTGGATGTGCTACAGCGTTTGCTATAATCATGCAACAACGCCCAAGTCACGTTTCAAAGAAATTTTTCGATTTAGCGAGCTTACAAGAGCAGCTAGACTAGAAGGCGATAAGGCTGCTCCAATATCTGCATTGTAGATGCAAATGAACGCAAACCTTACCAACCGTCTGGAGAAATAACTGTGAATGAGCAACTATTTGCTTATCGCGGCAGAACTAGGTTTACCCAGTACATACCATCTAAGCCTACCAAGTATGGCATAAAGTATTGTTTGCGTGCGATTCTAAATCGTTCTATCCACTCAAAAGTGAGATATATACGGGAAAGAACTCAAATGCTAGTCGAGCAACCAACGTAGGAGAAGGTGTTGTGCAAAGGTTAGTATGCCATTGGGAGAACACCGGAAGGACTATAATTCGTGACAATTTTTTCACATCGCTAAATGTGGGCAGTATTTAATGTTC
The DNA here is from genome assembly GCA_029619165.1 of Eurosta solidaginis. NCBI lineage: Eukaryota > Metazoa > Arthropoda > Insecta > Diptera > Tephritidae > Eurosta > Eurosta solidaginis. The sequence goes on from JARSSU010041593.1 coordinate 24,300, forward strand.
AAAGGTCTTGCTCTTCTTGGTACTGTTCGCCAAAACAAGACTTTTGTACCAAATGAAATGAAGGCTGACCGCAATCGAGCAGAAGATTCTACCCTTTTCGGGTTTCTCGATGGAAAGTTTTCTTTGGTATCTTATGTCCCAAAAAGAGGCAGAGCAGTCATAATACTTGCCATTACACCTTTGACAGATTCAATTGCAGTTGAAAAGAAAAACAAGTCACAACAAAGTAGGCATCGACGCAATGGATAAAATGCTTTCTGCATATTCAACGAAACGCAAAACTTTGCGTTGGCCCTTGGCCATGTTTCATAACATGCTAGATATAAGTGCACTTGCATAATTCATCATTTACTCGGAAAACAATCCATATAACCCTCTAGATGGATCCCTTGCTGCCACTTCTAAAGTTGATTCATCCATTTTATCTGATATTTCCAGCGACAAACAACCAGCTTATCCTGTACGTTGTCAGCACTGTGAAATAGGAAATCTTAAAAGTACACGCAAAATCTGTAGTTGGTGTAAAAAAGCTGTGTGCGATGCTCATGCCTAAATATATACTTTGGGAAAATGCTGTTCAATTCTGAAAACTAATACATTTTTTGACTTAAAATTATTACCTGAATTCAATATTTTTAAATAAAAACGTTAGTACACACGTACATGTCAAATATCACATACAGTCTTTTTCTAAACATTATCGTCGTTTTACATACAGTTACATGCTTGCTACAAATGTAGACTTCCGACCGTGTACGTAAGTTTTATATCCCGGGCACATGAAGGTTAAGTGTGAGCCAAAGGTACCTCGAGAAAGAGTTTTTACAATATAAAGCGGCAAACGAAAAATTGAAACAACAAGTTTTTCATATGATTTATTTTAATAATTTAGCCAGATAAAAACGAGCAGCAAAATTTATTTAAACTAAAGGTTTTCATTTGCTAACTTGTCTGAAAAAAGTTCATGAGTTTAAAATAAGAGAAAATTCAACAACTCGCACAGCAGGATGAACAAAATGACATTGGCTTTGCATATAAATTTTTCCCCTGAGGATGAGCTGAGTCTTTCCGTGTCTCTCTCTCACTCTTTATCTCTGTCTTTCCGTACCATAGATACCCATACCAATTTCCATATCATGCACTTTTTACAACTTCATCGCCATGCGGTTGATTAATGCCTATGCCGGCTGCTTGCTAAATCAGCTTCTTACACTAGCGCGCTTAATACAAGCATACAATGTTTATAAATTGCGAACAGTTTAGTTAGATATCCCAGCGTAGCAAGCCAGTAAGCAAATCAGTAGCTTCACGCTACTAGTAAATCCGTCGTTAACTTGCATTTGCGACAAATTTGCTCATGACTTCGGCAGAATTGAAACTCATCAACATCAACTAATGCTGAGCTTAAAGTGAAAACCGCAGAACTCGCCAAGTAGCTGATGGATGACGGTCAGCATAGACACACATATATACACAAAAATACAAAGCAGCTATACCTAATACGTGCGTATGCATATCAAGTGCTGAAAACTTGTGCAATATAAGGAAGTAATATTATTTTTTGTTTTTGCTATTCCACCAACGTTGCAAATTACATTTTACATAGAGACAAGGAAGCCAGTCAAATTTTACGATGCACCGCTTCAGCCAAAGTGCAAACGATGTAAGGAGCATAAGATATGGTGGCATGTCATTTAAATTGAATCCAAGTGCCTGCCAAAAACGCTAGTCAAAAGAATAAAAAGGAAAGTGGAAGAGGTATTGTAACTATATGGTAGAGTAAGAAGAGATTTGGTTGCAGGGCTGATCAAGTTGCAGCAAAATTGAAGTTTTTTTGCATATCAGAAATTGTATGCATGTATGTATGAGTTTGACAAAGTTTTTGACTTACCAGTGAAACTTTGACTCATTTCGTTTAAATGTTATCGATAGATGAAAATGTGCATGTGTATGTGTGCTTGTGTGGCTGCGTGTTAATGTTCTAAGTTATTGTTAGAAAGTTTCGAAAGACGATATCAATAAGTTTCCGCTGTTTCTGGTTGAAGTTGATGTTGTTAAAGTTTTTGTTGTAGTTTATTTTGTTTTCTTTGCTAGTAGTTGTTGACTTTTCTTTGGCTTTTGTCTGCCGGGCGTTGTTGTCAAGGCGTCACGGACATGAACATGGCAGCCATGCTCAAATACAAAAACGTGCTCCAATATTGCAATTGTTGTTCTTTTTTTTTAGCATGTCGTGGTATGTGTGCGTTCGTTTACTTCTTATTTTACTGCCAATAGGTTATCAATCTTATTGTGTGAATAAAGTCTTGTAGCGTACTACTATTGTTTGGGTCGGGTGTGAATAAACAAAAACACAAAAACATACACGCGAGATTACATTATAGTAATAATAAATATACCCGAAAGCGATTTTTAGTAAGCAGGAAAGAAGTTGTGAACGGTATCGGGCCTGCGAGAGCAGATTCATATCTTACCGCAAAAACTCTATCCAAACTAAAGCGGACTGTGACTGATGTGCGTAATAGTTTGAAGAACATAACATCCATAAATTTCCCCTTTGAGTACGAACAACTTCTGGTACTTGAAGGACTATCACGAGAATGACTTTTTGATTCTTCCAACCTTCCAATCTGTAGAAATTTATAGTGACTTATTAGAGGCATGCCTTATCGAGGTAATATTAGAAGCATTTTCACCCATAGCTAGTTCTGTCCGTGCAACGAAAGAACTAACTTAACTCTTCAGGGCAGACAAAATGATTAGAAGGTTTATCATACGGAGTTTAACCAGTTGACTACTATCGCTCCTCTTTTTGTACCAGTCATGCAAATACTGGTCCGTGTCACTGAGAAAGCTAACGCCAGTTGTACACCAACTTAGATTCTAATAAATGAGAATTAAATTAGGTTTCTAATTAATCTTAGTTGTTTATCCTTATGTCCACAAGTTTGGATAAATATTGTGACGAATATTAGCAACACTAAGGGATACTATCATCTCTAAGCCGATACTAAGCAGTCACTTGTATCTACATAAGCAAATCAATCATTATGTCTACACATATGTACTTACACGCAACGGAGAGAAACGCACAAACACATGTATATAATTTATCTGAGATGCCCACAAAAGTAGGCAATAATTTGTGCAAGTATCACTTACATATACACGCGCCTTATAAGAAGCTATAAACGTAGTTTATAGCTGGTAACTAAGTATTTAATTCTAGAAACGCCTATAAGTATGCGAATGCGGAAATCGAAAGAGTATAAAAGAGCGCAAGCTGAGCTTAGTTTATACTTCAAAATGTTAAACTTTTTTATTTTTATTTTTGCTATTGTAACTTTGCTACATATGTAAATAGATAGGTATAAGAAAAATGCTCAATAAAAATCTAAATCAAAATGAAATCATGGAATCAGTTTGATTTAAGCACGCTATTGGTTGCGAAGTATAAGTGTTATTTTGAAGTACTTTAATAAAGGCCATTTTGCATTATTGAATGTTAGAGTTATTTATTCAACAGTTTAGCGATAGGAACGTTAGCAGAAGGTGTATAATAAGCAGAGTTTCACTAAATTCGTTACAATATGATACACAGCTGTTAAGAGTACAAAACAAATGCATTGGAATCCCATGGTATGAATTCTCCTGGAGCTGCAAGACTAAAGCGAACATTTTAACGGCTGAAAACACGTCCCAACTTATGCCACACTCTGGGCAGCACAAATCTATAAATCTATAAAATAAAGTCGCTAAATGACATGTGCGCACATAACTTCACACAGAACGCTCCGATTTTAAAATGGTTTTTTGCATTTGAAAGCCTTGTTACGTGAGATGGTACAGTTAATACAATTTGAAGTTATATATTATAGGGGCGTGGCAAATTGCCAAAATGTAGTAAAAAATCATAAAATTTTTGTTTACACAGCTATAACTCATAAACGTATGGATGGATTAAAAAAATTTTACTTTTCAGTAAAACTTTGAAATATGTACCTTCGATCTGCATCAAAAAAATACTTGATTCCTTTCTTATATCAGCCAAATTGTTTCAAAAAAAGTAACTTTTTTAATAAGAAATGCGTGTGTGTGCTTGTTCGCTGTGAAATGTGCGCGCTAATTGCTTTTGAGTGAGACCTCATGCGACACATACGTACATATATAGCATTCGCTGCGTTATTAAACTTCGGGTGTAGGTTTATAGGTATGTATGGATGTACATGTAGTATAAAACAAAGTCGCTTTTTCTATCCCTATGTCCCTTTGAATACTTAATGATGAACGCTTTTTAATAGATAAAGAGTGATTGAAGAGGAAGAAACGGATAAACATATTTGGCTGAAAATTGGTGAAGGGGTAGCTTATGACCAGGAGACAGACATAGGGTAATTTTTGTCCCGTTCTGGCTAGGGTGTTGAGATCAAAACGTGGACCTGGTAATCCTGGGATATGTTTGTACAATATGGGTATCAAATGGAATCTGATTATGAGTACTTTGATACGGGGGTATTTTTCGTACCCGCGGGTAACTAGGGTCTCGAGATATAAGCGAGAATGTGGACGCGGGTACCCTTAGAATGTGTTTATAGAATGTGGATAACAAATGAAAGTTGTTGATGAGTGCTTTAGTAGAGGGTAGTTTTCATACCTATTGGCGACTAGGGTCTCGAGATTGAGGCGAAAATGTGGACCCGGGTACCCTAGAAAGTGTTTATACAATATGGATAACAAATGAAAGCTGTTGATGAGTGCTTTAGTACAGGGTAGTTTCCATACCTATTTCTGAAGGGTCTCGAGTTATATGTAGGCTAAAACGTGGATCAGGGTTACACTAGGATGTGTTTTTACATTGCGGGTATCAAAATGAAGCTGCTGATGTGTACTTAACTACTGATTATTTTTTTAAACCGCTGGGTGACTAGGGTCTCAAGATATAGGCCAAACTCTGGACTGGGATACCCCTAGAATGTGTGTGTAATATGGATATCAAATGAAAGCTCTTGCTGAGAGCTTTAAATTAATTTTGATTGTGATATTGGATTAAGTCGCATCAACCTGGCAAAACTGATAAATATGAATGCGAAGCCGAAATTAAGACATGAATTAATAATACCCACATAACTATTTACATACGTCCTCTTCGATTTGCCTGGAATAAGGGATAAAGAAGAATGGGAAAAACTTGAGAGAAGAGAAAAGATGAAAGGAGAAGGAGACTGAGAAAGAGATAGAGTGAGACGAAGATAGAGATAGATGAAGCGAAAAAGGGAGGAGGGGGAGCAGAGTTAGACGGAAAAAGCTTATTCAAATGTATGTAGATAGACCAAATTTAGGGCAGAACAACGTCTAACTATATGAAAATTACATATTGGCTTAGTGTTGTTTGTAGTTAAAGGAGCAAGGGCACTTTGAAAAGGGCCGCCACACAAAAGAAAGAAATGACTGCTAAGGCACTTTTAATCCAGTAATTGGTCAAGCAAGATTATTACATTGGTTTAGTTGCTTGGTAAAGATCAGAGGTGCAGTGCTATATGTACTTCCTTCCATCAGTTCTGTATTCATTTCAGTTTCAGGAAATGTTATTGTCATTTTTGTACCGTATGCTACCCCACCACCAATAAAGTAATTAAGTTCGGGCCGCTATCGGCGTTATTTCTCAAACATGCGAAACGTAATCGGTGATGCTTTGCGGATCATCCAGCACTAACGAGTCATCGCTGTTTTCTTATAGATGTCGGGCTGTGTAAATGAAGGAGCGTTGACGCCACCTTTTCGTGAAGCTTCAGAATTCTAAAGGGAAAAACCGGAATTAAGCTAATGTTGTGCGACTGCTTAACCCACAGCTCTACCTCATAAAATGCTATCAAGTAAACCTATATGCACCCCAAAATCCTCATTATTTGGTAACATCCAATAGTGTAACCGAGAATCGTCTGCTAAATTATGATCCCATTAGTCCAACGTCACTCTTGTTCAACTTCTTCAGGTCTGCTACTGGCAAAATTTCCTTTTGATCTACTGTAATTTTCGGTATTGTCTCTCACTAGCGCTACTTTACTTTATTCGCAGCACTTGGCTAGAAATCATTTTTTGCTCAATTAATACTGCTACGCTACTTCTTTTGTGTTCGCCCAAATTATCCTTTACTCAGTTACTTCACAGCTTTCTCTGCTGATCCAGCTTTTACTCCCTAAAGAGAATCCCTGTTAGTATGGGCCCTCAACTACTACGTCCATTTCATTTATTTAACAAAATTTCTTTCCCTTTACATTCATAATCACCACAGATCGTGTATGGGATACACAAAGGTTCATTTGAAGATGATTACCTTACTTTTACCTAGTAGCAAGGCTTCACATACATTGGTATCTAGTTGAAGTTTGAAACCTTTGCAGTGGATATTAGTCAAAAAGCAAAATTGAAGATGATTCAGTAGATTTCCTTTTTACTTTTAGCTCAGGTAGCTCACTCCTAATCTCTTCAACTTTGGCAATACAAGCGACTTTTGAAGATCTCATAAAGCAAGGAAGCTTAGAATATTTTCCTCGGGGACTATATCAAAATATGTTAGTATTGGATAAGATAAATAAAATAAAATAAAAAAACAAATACAAGGCGCAATAAGCTCCAAAAAGTTTTAAGCCAAGCTTCTCTTCAAATTTGCGTCGTAATCCTTTTAATTTTTTCTACGGGATGGGACATACATGTCTTGCGCCGACTCCAAACCGCGTCTGTAAGGCAGAAAAGTTTTCAATGAGAATCTTCGGATAAGTTAGCATCTTATAAATCGGTTTATATAAAATCTGTGAAATTTTCTTAAATTGATCTCTTCTACACTGATGCACCTACCTCTATGGCTTCACTCTGGTCAAATTTCGAGCAGATTTATATCGGGTAGAGCTGAACACATTATTTTGTATATGAGGTTTCACAATCTTTGATGAAGAGAATGAAAATTGAGCATTATTTCGCAACGATAGCTGTTTACTAGGGGGTATAAGCAAAAAATAATGAAATAAAATAATTACAACACGAAGCTAAGAAAATACCTCCGTCTGCCCAAAACAAACAGCTAACATCATATTAAAGCAAGCGAAGCACGTCTCACCCACACCCCATCAACCGCAAACTAAATTTTTGCTGTATGTTGTGCAACAAGCAAAATAAGCGAATGCTGATAGACGGGCCGTCAGTCTCCTAATTGTGTGTTGATTTTGTATTCGTCTTCACGAAAATGGAAATAGTGCAGGAAATAGAACATAATATGTATGTATGTGTGTATGTATATTGTAAATATTTTCCAAAGCACGTATAACGATTGAATTAGTAAGGGATTTCAAAAGATTTAGATACAATATATAGTACAGCAATACTCTGACGACATACACACAACATCCTAGACCACAGTTCGGCAATCGAAATAAGCTTTCAAGTGCCTACAATGTCCAGCACTTCATCGGCTCGGGGGCATGAACTTCAATGATATTGAAATCTTTAGATCTTGAAAGCATTGAATATGGCGATACGGAGCATAAAAGACGTCAGCTCATACGAAAAACAATAGCAACTAAGCAAAATGAAAGAAGGTAGAGAAAGCTTGCCCACAAAATAACAACTTTGAATAGGGCTCATCATGTATGTTCGCCTATGTGTGTGCGTGCTTGTTTGTGGGCGAGTTGGAAAAAAGTTGGTCTCTATGAGAAGCTGTGGTGGCAGCAACAGCATATTGATAGATTACTGATTAAGATTGAATGGGGATGCTACGCTTTTTTTAAGTTATTGGGAATGTAAATTACGTGAAGAAATTGTGAAAACGACACGGATAATTTTTTACTCAGCCTAAGAAATGATTTCAATTACAAACCTTATAAGACTTAATTTTGCTTTAAAATTTAATTGGATATTATGAAAGTTACACTTAATGTTTTTAAAGCAATATATGCTAGTGGGGACAGGCACGTGTTTTGTTGTTTTTGTAATGGCTATGAAAATAATTTCTAAAAAAATTATAAACAAAAAATGTGATAATGAATGACTGTTCGGATATCAATGCTTTGTCCTCTGGTTTCGTAACGCGAATGACTTTATAATAACAGACAAAAGAAAAAGTTATAGGTCTCTTTAAATTCGTATTTGTATTTGACAATTTTTATTTTTCGAACAGTGTTTCAGATTTTTTTCTACATAATGAAAAAACAAAAAAAAATGCAACATTCGGAAAAAAAATTTAAAAATCAATGGGAACTTCAACTAGAAAGTATAAGGTCCTGAATTATTCTAGACCTAAACTAGGAGATATGACTTTGCAGCAGAAACCTTGTACCAAATATCCAGGAATCATTCTAAACAGCATGCGCTCATGCAAGTTTGACGTGAAAAAGGAGCGAAGAAGGCCTCTACGGCACTTTACGCATGTGAAATAATGCTGGTGTGTGCAGAAATGGAGTAAAACAGCCTAAAATTTCAATGTAGTCATGCTTAATCATTCACAAAATGGTCGGGTTAGTGCCTTAATAGTGCTTGTTATTGGAACATACCGGTTCATATCTGGCAAAGGACCATCAGCATCGTTAACACTGCCCAAAACTTTTGGGGGTATCCTTATCACTGCAATAACAAAAATATTTCACTCCATCAACATCACCCTCAATATAAACATCCTTCTCATTATGGCCTTTATAAATATTCATCCTTATCGTCCTCTTTTAAAATAATATCAAATTATGTTAACTAGTTTTTCAAAAAACGTAAAACAAAATGTTTACAACCCACAATTACTAACAAATCTATTTATACCAAACACAAGTATATCAGTTTCAACACTTTTGTTTTAGTATTATATTAAATGTAACAACATAGTTGTTGTTGCTGTAATTAAAGTTGTTCACATAGTTTAATTGTTCCCAGGTGTAACAAGCATGTCATACATACATACATAGTCATTCTATATGTAAAATATTGCTCCCTGTTTACCTTAAAACATTTAATTCGAATTTACTCTGCAGACAAAATTTTACAAAGTAGAACTTTTAATTGAATTTTTGAGCCCTACCAATTCGCCCTTACTTTCAGCTGCATGTGTGTGTGTGTTAGCTTTCATTTGCTACTAACGTACTTTGATTTGTGTATGCGTGCATTAGCTTGCATGCTCGTTTATATGAATTTTGAGTAATTATATAAAGTTGTACATTTGGTTGAAACTAAACAAATATGTGACCAATATAAACATGACTCTGGTAGTGAATAAATAAAACACTTATGATTGAATTTTGCTAAAATTGGCAAAACAACACAAAACAGTTTTACTACAGCAAACTGTGCACAAAATTTACTATTTTCATATGGTATGTAGAAACACCCAGCAGTCAAATCTTGTAGTTTTAAATTGTTCATATTATCTGGTAAGAAAAAAAATCCAATAAGTTTCTCTTTTTCATACATTTTTAAGAATCAAGCAAGGTGACCAACACACTTATTAGAGCAAATGTGTTAGCCACACCTTTAGCTATACTTATTAACTGGCGCCCGAGCAGGAACTCACATGCATATGCATCTTTGAAAAAGACCACTCTCAATGGTGAGCAATGAATATAGACTAGACTATGAGTGCTGAATTGTATGGAGGAAAAATTCAACTGAATGAAAAATTTGTGAAATCCACTTAAACTATAAATAATGTATCTAGATTTTGTTATTGTTGTTGTTGAAGAAGTGCTTTGCCACATCCAATAGGTGCGATCAATCACAAGTTATAATTGATATCCTCTGAAGGGAGTCCGAGAAAACTTGCTGTCTCAACGGATTTGGACAAAAGAAATAAGGGCGTTAGAGGCGTCGGTTACAAATCTCAATTAAAAAGAAGTTGGTATCATGTGGGATACATTATAAAGCAGAACATGCATTGGGTATGTGAAGTTGATTCTGGATAAGTGAGGGTTTAACCTAGTATCCAGGGCGAAGTTGAGCTAGAGTGATGCACGTCTCCCCGATGAAGTTGCTTCCCTTTGCGAGCACAGTTCATCGGGCATGGTAATCAAACATTTTTTGTGTATTTGTTTGATGACCTATTTGTGCTCTTTTCATTTTACAACTGACTTGTGCTTTAAACATTTGCTTGTTAAAAAGCAATTCGCGGAAACCGCGGAAATATAAAATATAAAACTTGAAGACCTAAATTAAACACAAAACCTATTCGGTGCAGTTTTCCTTGGAGACAGAAGGTTAGCTATATGTTTTATGTAGTATCCAAACTGCAGCTGCAAGACAGATTCATTTTTACAAAGAAGCTTTTAACGACAGACTTCAATTTAACCAAAAACAAGTAAATGTGTCTAAGTTCGGGTCTAACCGAATATTATATACTCAGCGTGAACTTAAATTATACGATTCATTTCAGATAAATTAATTTTCTACATAACACGTGGCCGCCCGTTTAAAAAAAATTTCTCCCCATTTCCTCTTACAATAAAACTTGATAATTGAAATGTCATTGATTCGAAACTATTTTTGCTAACTTGCTTATTATTCTAGTCTAGAACCCTTTTGAACTTGTTTTATATCTAAGTTGCCGTGGTCTTTAACCGATCCTGTCCATTTTTACTAGAAATATTTTCTGCTATAAGGAAAATATGTGTACATAATTTGATTACGATATGTTAATTTTTCTTCGAGTTATAGCTCCCGAAACATAGAAAATTGCTTAGTCATAAAAGGGGCGGTGCCAAACCCATTTTCAAGAATTTTAGTGTTTTCCAATTTAATGTTATAATTCAATTTAGAAAGTAAAATTCTATTGATACAAAGCTCTTTTTCGCTAAGATATAGCTTATTATTTTCGTCTACGACCCTTTTAAAAATCTTTTAACCGATCTCGTCCATTTTTTCTAGAAATATTTCCTACTATAGGGAAAATTTGTGTACCCAATTTTATCACGGTCCGTTAATTTTTCTTCCAGTTATGGCTAGCGAAACATAGAAAATTGCGCAGTCATAAAAGGGCGGTGCCACGCCCATCTTTTTAAATTTGAAGTTTTCCCCCTTTTAGTTATAAATCCACTTGGAAAGTGAAATACCATTGATATAAAGCTTTTTTTTTGCAAAGATATAGCTTATTTTATTCATCCACGACTCTTATAAAAATATTTTGTATTAAAGTGAGCGTGGTCGTTATCGATTTCGTTAATTTTTCTTCGAAGCATTCCTTATAGTAAAGGCAACCTCTCTGCCGAATTTTGTTGCCATAGGTTTAACGATTTTTGATTTATGATTAATAATATTTGTAAAATTGATTTTATTTACAAGTGGGCGGTGCCAAGCGCATTTTAAAAAAATGTTTCATATTTTTATCCAGAATCTCAATATCAGTCCACACGTCAAATTTCAACATCCTTGGTGTATTATTTATTAAATAATCAGGTTTTTTTTCCAAAATTTTATTTATATAGAAAGTCTTTCTATTCTGGGTCCACATAAGATAGTTTACCAAATTTGGTGAAGATATCTCAATAGCGAGAAGAGAGAAGCTCGGCCTCTTCGGAGGTTATCGCGCCTTACATTTATTTTTTTTTGTTTATCTCAATATTTACTAAAGTTATCGTGTTGAAGGACAGATGGACGGACGGAAGGACATGGCTCAATCAAATTTTTTTTCGATACTGATGATTTTGATATATGGAAGTCTATATCTATCTCCATTCCTTTATACCTGTACAACCAACCGTTATCCAATCAAAGTTAATATACTCTGTATGCAAAGCACGCTGAGTATAACAATTTAAGGCTTGTACAGCCCACGAAAAAGGCACAGCGCAAAAGGCACATGATGAACGTTCTCCTAGAACCAGCTGCGTCCGTTTTGGTATAGGTAGTCGGTGCTTCAATTAAACCATTTTATACGGTCAATGAACCTACTGACATATTTTTCAGAGCACAAAGTTACTTCCTCACGTGCGCTAGAGCTTGGAAATCGCACAAGTAGTGTGCGACTGTTTCTTTGCAGCCCTCCTGCCGCAGCTACTGCTAGTGCTGCAAACAGATATCCCATCCTCTCAACATGCAGGCCAAGTGGCCAGTCTCCCGTAATTTTGGCAGCGATCCTAAAGATTTTTTAGCTGAATTCTTTAGGAGGGTCTTTTTTTACCTTGTATCCTATTTGGCCAGATTTGCCTGGTTATTCCCGAGGAGTTCCAGGTGGAGATCTCTATCTCCCTGAATATTTTGTATATGTTTCTTTTGCTTAGTGTGAGGGGATGATGCTTCTAGGCCGCTTCCGGAACATCCAGCAGTTTGTTTTCCTTATTGTTGCTTTAGTGACCACGTATATACAAGGCGTGCAAAAAAAAGCTACGGTTTGGAGCGAATACTTATTTTTACTGGAACATATCTTTTTTAGCAATATTTTTAGAAGTAATATTTCCCCTATATATAAAAGTTTTCCGTTTTGCGATACTCACAAGCAACTCGCAAATTTGTTTGTGAGAAAAGTAGGGAGAAACTTAGGTATATACCTTCCAATTTGAGTGTTTGCCTTTGGGTCCGAAAAGTTATAACTTTTTATTTGTTTTTTATGTGTAGCCACAGTTTAACCCATAAAACGTCAGTTCATGCACTAAAATAATTTTTAGCTTCTGCTTTTCTCTACTGGGCAAGTATGATAACACATACGTATATTTGTAAGGAATTTTTATTAAATATAGCTAAAACTCTATTGCATATGTGTGCGTGCATGTGTAGGTGTTGAATTAAAAACTCAGCATCGAACATCTCAATTAAGCTTAAACCAAATGAATTCTTGGAATTTAATCACTGAAATAAATACATATTAATTATTTGAATTGAATTGCTGTATGCATATTTGTATGTACAGCATCAAAAAGGAAAATAGCAGTAGCAAAATTTATCGAATTTTGTCAAATTAATTTAAACTTTTTTTTTGATAATTTAAGAAAAAACTTCTATTAATTTTGTAACTGAAAATTTTCCAATTAATTTCGAGTTTTCTAAGCTTTTAGAAGCTGTTATTGAATTTCTTCAGTTATATTCTTGGTTTTTACTATTTAGCAAAAAACTTTCCTTCAATTTTGTAACTGAAAGTTTCAAAGCAATAAAAAAAACCGTTTAAAAAAACAAAAAAACAAAAATTCGGGAAAGTTTGACGAAATTTACCAACATTTTATTGGAGTTTTCTGATTTTGGTGAGTATGCAGATTTGTAACCCAATCAATTTTAGTCTCATAAAGTGCTACTTATATGTTTCTCAAAATTCGATTGTACTTCACTGGACTTAAATTGATTGGTCTATAAAAGTACATATTCAAAAAATTAATTATTAAAAATACAAAAATTTTAAATAAAAATTTCATAATTTTCGTAAACTTTTAAAAAATTTGGAACTTTTTCGAAAACGTTTTTGATATTAGTTTGTTTAATTTCAAATAAAAAATGTATGAAATATTTTCATTTATCATCGTAACAAATACGATTTTAGCTGAGAAAATGGAACAAAACTTGTTACTGCTAAAATCGGTTGTGCTACTAAATAAAACAAAAATAAATGTAAGGCGCGATAACCTACGAAGAGATCTAATGCCGGGTTTCTCTTCCAATTTGCGTCGTGCTCCTCTTGATTTTTTCGTACAAATTGGCCGGACGGGGCCTACCTTTTTACGCCGACTCCGAACGGCATCTGCAAGGCAGATGAGTTTTCACAGAGAGCTTTTCATGGCAGAAATACACTCGGAGCGCTTGCCAAACACTGCCAAGGGGCGACCCCGATTAGAAAAATTTTCTTCTAATTGAAAAACCTTATTTCTAAAATTTTGATGTTGCTTTTGCGCGGGGTGTGAACCCAGGGCATACGGTGTGGTAGGCGTAGCACGCTACCATCACACCACGGTGGGATACTAAATAGCATACTTAAAAATTACTCAGAACTCTAAATATAATCGAGATTTTCGTAAAACTTTCCAATTTTTTTTTCGTTTTTGACCTTTAACTTGTTCTTTTATTCTCAGTTGAGCAGAGCTCACAGAGTATATTAACTTTGATTGGATAACAGTTGGTTGTACAGGTATAAAGGAATCGAGATAGATATAGAATTCCATATATCAAAATCATCAGGATCGAAAAAAAATTCGATTGAGCCATGTCCGTCCGTCCGTCCGTTAACACGATAACTTGAGTAAATTTTGAGGTATCTTGATGAAATTTGGTGTGTAGGTTCCTGAGCACTCATCTCAGATCGCTGTTTAAAATGAACAATATCGAACTATAACCACGCCTACTTTTTCGATATCGAAAATTTCGAAAAACCGAAAAAGTGCGATAATTCATTACCAAAGACGAATAAAGCGATGAAGCTTGGTAGTTGGGTTGAAACTCGTGACGCAGAACAGAAAATTAGTAAAATTTTGGACAATGGGCGTGGCACCGCCCACTTTTAAAAGAAGGTAATTTAGAAATTTTGCAAGCTGTAATTTGGCAGACGTTGAAGATATCATGATGAAATTTGGCAGGAACATTACTCCTATTACTATATGTATGCTTAATAAAACTTAGCAAAATCGGAGAACGACCACGCCCACTTTAAAAAAAATTTTTTAAAGCCAAATTTTAACAAAAAATTTAATATCTTTACAGTATATAAGTAAATTATGTCAACATTCAACTCCAGTAATGATATGGTGCAACAAAATGCAAAAATAAAAGAAAATTTCAAAATGGGCGTGACTCCGCCCTTTTTCATTTAATTCGTCTAGAATACTTTTAAGGCCATAAGTCGAAAAAAAATTTACCTATCCTTGTGAAATTTGGTAGGTGCATAGATTCTATGACGATAACAGTTTTCTGTGAAAATGGACGAAATCGGTTGAAGCCATGCCCAGTTTTTATACACAGTCAACCGTCTGTCCTTCGCTTGTTCATTAACAAGATAACTTGAGCAAAAATCGATATATCTTTATTAAACTCAGTTCACGTACTTATCTAAACTCACTTTGTATTGGTATTAAAAATGACCCAAATCGCACTATGACCACGCCCACTTTTTCGATATCGAAAATTACGAAAAACGAAAAAAATGCCAAATTCTCTACCAAATACGAAAAAAGGGATGAAACATGGTATTTGGAGTAGTTTATTGACGCAAAATGTAACTTTAGAAAAAAACTTTGTAAAATGGGTGTGACACCTACCATATTAAGTAGAATGAAATGAAAAAGTTCTGCAGGGCGAAATAAAAAAACCCCTGAAATCTTGGCAGGAATACTGTTCGTGGAATTATATATATAACTAATTAGCGGTATCAAACAGATGATGTTCTGAGTCACCCTGGTCCACATTTTGGTCGATATCTGGAAAACGCCTTCACATATACAACTACCACCACTCCCTTTTAAAAGCCTCATTAATACCTTTAATTTGATACCCATATCGTACAAACACATTCTAGAGTCACCCCTGGTCCACCTTTATGGCGATATCATAGAACTAAGCCCCACGCACTTTTGAAATACTCATTAATACCTTTCGTTTGATACTCACATTGTACAAACGCATTCTAGAATCACCCCTGGTCCACCTTTATAGCGATATCTCGAAAAGGCGTTCACCTATAGAACTAAGGCCCACTCCCTTTTAAAATGCTCATTAACCCTATCCCTTGTCACCTTTTGCCATTCACGCCCATACCTACCCGCTCTAAAACAAACAAGTCCCATTTCCAAATCTAGGGTCACCCCTGGTCCACCTTATGGCGATATCTCGAAACGGCGTCCACCTATGGAACTACGGATCACTCCCTTTTAGAATACTCATTAACACCTTTAATTTGATACCCATATCGTACAAACACATTCTAGAGTCACCCCTGTAGAGGAATTCACTAACTTTGCCATCGCTTTATTTGCGAATCGATAACTATAACTATTTCGTTATTCAGTAACTATTTTGTATCGATATTCGTCTATCGACGATCAGCTGTGTTGTTAAAAAACGGCAAGTAAATGGGCTGCGTTAAAAATCACGAAATTAACATTTCTGGAAATTTTAGTTAAAATAGGAAATCGGAACTTTAATTAAATATCTTCAAACACGAAAAGTTGCTTTATTTATAAATCAAATGGCATTTGTGTACATGGCGCACGTTTTATCACAATACGAAGAATTACTAAGTCCATCGCCAGTGGACAGACACCTTCTTAGTGAAGTAGATAACCCATTCCACTGAATCCAATGGAGTTTCGAAAGCTGTACGACTAACCCCAGATTCATGATATTATTTCTCAACTTGATGAAGGGGTACAAGAATAATTGCGATATCACAGAGAAAAAAGAAATTAACACCGCATTTACTTATCTTTTGTTAAAATATGTAAAACTTGCACAATAATGGCTTTTGAAAGCAGTTAGTATACGGAATTTATTTGTTTTTGGCATCCCTTTTGTTCTCTTTTCGCATTTTTAGTTTCGTTAAGCTGTGCTGCCACCTGTCTAATATTAAAACGAAATTTAAATGCATTTATTCGAGTCGTTAAAACTAAGTTAGTGAATAGTACAACGATAAGGCAAGCGGCAAAATCGTTAAATTAAATCTCGACAAATCGCATCGCTATAAGTTAGTGAATTTCACTACTGGTCCACCTTTATGCGATATCTCGAAAAGGCGTCCACCTCTAGAATTAAACCCACGCCCTTTTAAAATACTCATTAACAGCTTTCATGTGCTTCCCATATCGTACAAACAAATTCTAGAGTTCAACCCTGATCCACCTTTATGGCGATATCCCTAAATGGTGTCCACCTATAGAATTATGGCCCACTCCCTCTTAAAATACTTTTTAATACCTTTCATTTGATACACATGTCATACAAACACATTTTAGGGTTACTCTCGGTTCATTTCCTACATGGTTATTTTCCCTTATGTTACCACCATAGCTCTCAACTGAGTATGTAATGTTCGGTTGCACCCGAACTTAACCTTCCTTACTTTTTAGACAAAAATTGATTTGGCTACATACATATATGAAAACCCCTAAAAATTCAGGAAACTTAAATAAAAAATTCTAAATTTTGAAAAAATGTTCCAGTTTTTTCGAAAATCTTTTGGGCTTGGCCGGCATGGTTTGAGTTACAAAACTGATGGCACTTTTTCGTATATTATCGAAAACAAAAACGGGAATTTAGTTGAAGAACTTCGAAAAACTGCCACTGCTATTATCGTGTTCGCTGCTGCACATATACATACATATGAATATATCTACTTCTGATTGGAATATTAACCTATTTCGGCTGCGGTTTCGAAAACATCCTATCTCGGAAAAACTAGGGAAACACCCTGTTTGGTAACTAGTTTCAAACAAATCTGGAATAGGGCGTTGCTCAAGCGTTTTCTGAGAAAGGCGTTTGTAACACGACAGCCGAGATAGGATAATATTCCGCTCAGCAGTCGTTATAAGGTTTTCCGAAATTCCAAATGACTAAATATTCCTTTCAATTCCATTTGTTCCAAACGTGATCCAGAAAATCTCAACGGGATTTCATAGAACCTCAAATGCATTTAAGAAGGTGAAAAAAAGTGTTTCAGAAAAAGCCAAAGTTGTTTAAGAAAATCTCAGTATTTCCGTAAATCAACTACTCTTAAGTTGTTTGAACGTACTCCCCGATGCTCAATTAAAAATTTAGATAAAAATAAAATCATTTGTAAAAAATTAGTATGAAATTTGGTAACATGAATAAACTGAGAGCACGGAAAGACATTTGTAAGATATATATGTAAAGGGGTTATTTTGACACGGTTGCTCCCGCTGTATAGCACTGACCAATTATTTTAATGGCTTCGGTATAATGTTGCGTGTCAATTGATTCTATTATCATTATAATTTGTTGCGTTTGTCATCCTTTTAATTGTTTAACTTTTTATTTAGAACAAACTGTTCTTTTTGGATGGATTTTTATAAACCTGAGATTTTCTAAAGTATATTTGAGTTTTTCTGGAAAAAGTTTGCAAAATCTGAAATACAGTTGACTTATTCCAAAATACATTTGAGGTTTCTCAAATAAAAAATGAGGTATTCTGAACAGCATTTGGTGTGTCCTGAATACGTTTGGTGCATCTGAAATATATTCGTGGTTTTCTACACCTTTCTGGTTTCCTTTGAGCTTTTCTGAGATTAAATTGATTATTCTTAAATACGATTGCTCTTTTCCGTAATACAGTTGGAAAAGTTTAGAAGGTGTTGTGCATACTTCGCTTCGTTTCACCAAATAACTAATTTACACAATGGCCTCTCAATCGTTGAATAAAAGCAAGCACAAATGCCAAATTGTCATTTTTTAATTCAAACAAAAAAACTTCAATAACAATCTCTAATGTATTTCTTATTAAATTTCTACTAAAACATCATAGCCGTATTGTTTAACAAATAGAATTGTGTTTCATTGACGTTTGTTTTTATTACATTTTCATCGTATTTCACTCAACTGTCAAACCTTTTGCTTTTACTTTCTTGCTCAACATAAAAAATACTAATAAATCGCTGTTAGTAATTGCAATCCCTTGCAAAGCCATCAGTGATACGCCACGTTGAACTCATTTGACTTCAAGTAACGTAGCACCGCCAACCATTAGCCACTTAAAATGTCAATTGCCAACACGGCGGGGAACATTTCTATTTTAAGCTGTAAAGGAAAAAACTGTGATTTATGTCACTCAAGAATGCGTGCCAGGCCTTCCGCTATTTAAACACTTTTTCTCATGCAATATGGACCTTGGCAACCCTTGGCTTGATTGGACGCCAATTAATGCGCACACCAAAACACACCGCATTACAGCTAATTTATACTTATCGCAAATCGTATGTTTATTATAGTCTCGGTAAAGTAGGGAAGCAGAAAATTATAATTAGTGTTTATAAACTTACATTCAGAGTTGGGCACTATTCGAATAAAATTCTATTGATATGTATTTGAATAAAAAGTATTTTTAGAAAATTTTTAAAAGCTATTTTTTTATGAAAAATTTATGTTTGGATAAATTTTTAATGCATAGTTTGCTTTTGAATAAAATTTCGATGGAAAATTTAGAAAAAGCATTTTTTTCTACATTAACTGAACAAAAGCAGTATTTTTTAGCTTGACTCTGTGTAGCGAGCGTTGTTTACGAAATTTGTAATGAAATATAAGTAACTCTCCGATAAGCTACAAGCATGAAACTTGAATGTAGTTCAGAACCCGATGACAATGCAATAAAAATTTAAAAAACTCCGCTCCCATGCTCCAGGGCAGATATATTAAAAAAAATCGTATTTGTGGTCCGATTTGGCTCATATTTGGAACAAATATTACAAACAGTCCGGTAGAAATGACATCAAAATAATTTGGAGTTCGAGGAGGGACAAACATGCGTGGCGCTGAGTCAGGTAAAGTTCTTGGAAGGATTACGTATTGAGGAGTTAGATTGTAACAAATTGTTAGGAAAGAGTCCTTGTAATAAGGAGGCACTAAATGAACTAAATAGAATGAGAAATAATAGGTAATTAAATAAAAACGAAAAACTTGGAAATAAAATAATACAAAAAAATGTTTAAGGTAAACGGTTTTATTGAAAACAATAGTTACTTACATTAAGTAATAACAATCTAAAGGCTAGCAAATAATTAGGTAGGTCCTAGGTACTAGTCATCACACTCCTCATCAATCTAAGGCGTTGATCAGAAAAATAAATAAAAGCGTTTGGCGCGTGGAATTCCAAAAACGTGGCGTAGCATAACCTGATTAAGGTTCAGTGGTCTTACTTATACATATACATATGAAATATCAATTTTTAAAGATATGAGCGTGACTATCAATAGAAATTTAACGCGGCCCACGCTTTTATTTATTTGTCTGATCAACCCCTAGATGATGAGGAGTGTGATGACTAGTACCTAGGACCTATCTTATTATTTTCTAGCTTTTAGTATTATTGTACTTAATGTAAGTATTGTTTGCAATAAAACCGTTTAGCTTAAAAAAGTTTCTTTTTATTATTTTATTTCGTATTCAGTTATACCACGAATAATAAAGAGAATAATTTTTCGCCACTCAATAAATTTCTTTAAATAAAGAAAACTATGCGCATGCGTATATCGCAAACACAAACTATTTATCTTTTATTCGTTATTTGAATAAATTTGGCCCAACTCTGCTTATATTGAGAGCTCTCAGTTTTACTAATCCAAAATTTTGGAAAAAAAATATTCGATTTTCAAATATTGTCAATAATTTTTCTATGATTTTTTATAGCTAAAAAACATTCCCAAAGTGGACGAGCTACAGCTATTAATTTCTGTTCTTGATACTGAAACCTGCCACGGTTGTGACATTTTGACAATAAATTGCTCATTAAAAAAAGCTAGTATGACTCGCAAGATTTTCCATAAAATTTTAAGGTTATGTCAGCAAACTTTAAAGAAAACGTACAAAGACGGTATTTACTTAAACTAGATCAGTGCCAGTTGTGCACGATTTTTTGATACGTATCGTTTCCCAGTTCTTCAGTGTTTTAAAAATGGATATTAGTTACTTTAAGAGTGCAACATTATCATGGAAATACGCGGGGACACTTGGTGATCAAAATTCACACTCACATGTCACAAACCAGTGTCGCAATAAAGCAGTACCAACCTAACGATTTGAATAACATTTTTACTCAAAAACTCATGGACACTTTTCAATATCAAATTACAAAGCGAAAAGAGAAATGTTATCATTAAAACAACATTCAATATTGTAGATAAAGTCAAGTATTTAATATAATGACATTTATTACTCGTGTAGCTAAAGATTAAAAAAGTTACAGCCTAAAATGTTATGAAAAATGTGGTTGTGGACATGCCACGATTGTGACATTTGTAGGATATTATGAACTATAACTTCATAAAACTGATGACCAGTCAATAAAATTCAACATGAAACTTTAAATAAACATAATTTAACTCAATTACATAATTTAATTCATAGAAAATGCTTTAATGTACTTCCAATTTCGAAAAGACACAAAACTGTAGCTCGCGGAAAATCACCCATGTGTGGAATTCCTAGTTACATCTATACGCATTTGTGCCTCTGAGTAGAAAAGTACTACGACTTTCTTCGCTTGTGGGTAGATAGGACTGTTTATTAACTATTTCTTATTTTTATGAAATATGTTTCGAAAAGGCAGGCCCTAAATTCAGTACACAGTTTTTCCGAATTTTTTTTCGTAACTATGTTTGCTGTGTTTATTTATTTAACGTTAATCTAGGCGAAAAAAAATATTTTTTTATACATATATATGTATATATATTATTTTGTTTTTTACTAGCAGTCACTTTTTTTAGAGTATTTTTCACGTCATATACAGCTCAATTTGGTCTCCTTTCAAATTCTTGGGAATCGATTCGTTTCTTTTTTATACTGGCATACTTTCAATACTATTAAAATATTCCGTCAGTACTCTTACCAGAAAATGTCTCCACTATTCTAAAATATTTTAATAAGAATGCCATAGGTCCATTTTTCGACGCATCAGCCGTCTCATCTGTTGTCAACATCCATACTTTTGCAACTTATATCAGGACGAGTACGATAATGATTTTCAGAGCATGATTTTCGGTTACTTAAAGAGTGATTTACCTTTTAATGACTTATCCAGCTTGGAGCAGCTTTTGTTTGTTTAAATGCCAAGACACAAATACATTGACTTTTTCCTGAAGCAACTAATTTATTTGTCCTGGTTCACTTAAAAACTTAAGATTCCTGCTTTGTTTTTTAGTATGCAACAAGCACAACTTGCGACGTGTATATCATCCATTAACTCTCAAGAAAATATTCCATAAATGAAGCCAAACAAACGTTCAATACTGTCAATAACTGCCACTATCTGTGTCTCTAGCACCACCACTACCAACATCACTATCACTTCCGTTATCACTACCACTTTCACCACACGACCAATACCACTATCACCAAAACTGTCACTACTACTAAACAACCACTATCACTACCAATAACACCACCATTATCTTTACAACTAAAAATACCACTACCGCTATCACTTCTACCATCACTACCAATTCCACTACTACTACCACTGCGACAACTACTACCAATAACACTAGCACTATCACTTCCACTATCACTATCCCTATCAGTATACCGCTATCATTACCACTAGAACTACTAACACTAACGCGAACTCTTCAGGATGCAACCAGCACATTTTTGAGCTTTTCCAAAGAAATAATCAACCTCACCTACGCGAGACGAATCCTGTCAGTAAATATGAATATATTATAGTCACGGGACTTTGGTGAAAGGGTGAGATAATCAAAAGGGTTCAGCTTCGTCATTTTAAATTGTTCCTGATGTCATCGAGCTAGTACCTTAATGGTTTAAGCGACCGGAGAGTACTGGAAGAATTTTCTTATAGGAACTCCGACTTCGATAACATTCCCGAAAACACACACATTGTAAACTTGAAATGTTGATGTGAGTTCTAAGAACTTGAGCACAGTGGAAGGAATCATAATTGTTTTTAATGTAAGTCCCGCACAACAATGCGCATAAAAAAACTTATAACTAATGAGCGAATTAAGAAAAAAAATTTGGAATAAAAATGTTCAGCATAATCCGCTTACCATCGCATCGTTTTTGCTAAATTTTTTATGGTAAATTATAACACTTCACTTTTTTCGCAATTATCCCAGATTAATTCCAGTTCAACTTCAACTTTTCTCGAACTTCGCGTTTAAAAAAAAATTAAATAAACACAAATTTTATCTGCTATATACTATTTATACTCATCAACACTCACTCAGCATATTTGATGTTTACCGTAAATTAACAAGAAACAAAATTTATATAATTTTTTGCGCGCATATTTTTTGTGACCACTTCCGCGTTTTTCCCACCCTCAACACCACGTAACAACAACCACTGCTTTTTTTTTCTAAAAATATGAGCAAAAGCATTTGGCAGCGTGTTATGACTGTTGCTTTGATGTTGTTAACGAATAAACGCTAAATTTGGCAGCATAAATCGCTGTGTTGTTGTTACTTGACCAAAAACTTCATTACATACATACATACCTCATTAATCGGTTTTGCTCGAGGTGCGGTAAATGTACATGGTGAAGTGGCTTGCCACACAACCACTTTACCCTGTCAATGTGGGTAATTAAAACATGTTAGCGCTCTCTGCTGCGTTTTGTGTACATACACAAATACATACACCCATTGTTGTAGAGCTGTGCGTATGTTTGCTTTTGAGTTAGGCATTTTGACATACTAAAGGGTTATAATAAACGCTAAACGTTAGTGCTAATAAATATACAATTTTTTTGGCTTTAATGATGCTGCTTTCAAAAGGTGATAACATTTTAATGGTTCTAAACACTTTTCTGTAAATTTACAAATAAGTTTAGCTAAATCATAATTATGAAAGTGTAGCTCAAAAAAGGTTTACTCATAGTCCGAAATCAACATTGGTATCATTACTTAAGTGTTGAGTGCATAATCTCTAAGTCAGAGCACTTCGGGTATGCAATATCAGGATATCAAGGACTTTTAATATCAATGTCCAAATTTGGTTATTATTTTTAATTTGTATCATAAAAATCATCATTTAGCTGTTATTTTTTACTTTTATAATAAAAGTAAAAAAAAATAATGGTTAAAATATATAGTTTTTTATTTTGTAACATAAGTCAAAAGTTAATAGTTTTAAATTTTTAATTAATATACATTTTATTATAAATTTAAAATAACAAATAAATGTTGAATTTTATGATAAGAGTTAAAAAATAACTATTAAAATTGACTTTTCTTTTTTTTTCAAAAATGATAGTCGAAAATTAATTTTATCGTAAAAGTAAAATAAATTAAAACTGTACCGTGCTCGCCCCAAAGGTCGTTGGTTCTAGCTCCGAGTATGTTTCTGCCATGAAAAGATTCTCGGTATAAACTCATCTGCTCGCAGATGCCGCTCGGAGTTGGCATAAAACATCTAGCTCCCACCTTTCCATTTGTAGAAAAAAATATAAGTAATCTTGGTCTTAATTATTTTTGTTTTAACAAAAGCCTTCAAGAGGTTGCATTGGTGATTATCTTGTGACTACTTCGAGATAATTTCCGTATTGTTTTTTCGAACATTCTAGATTCATATTAGAGTTATTTGGCAAGTAACTGGGTCGCAATCATTAAAGATTAATACGGATTAGTTTTGATATCCGCGAATTTTT
>JARSSU010041594.1:0-11229 GCA_029619165.1 Eurosta solidaginis
ATTAGGATGCGTGGATGAAGAAATGCTAGCCAGCGCTACTACGGTAGGGATTTAAACACATCTACTCTGATAGCAAGCGGCTATAAAGGCCTTGAGCTCAACTACAGTGCGATCGAGGGTGGTCTGGGAGTGCCTGACCACACTGCGATTGCATCGGATTATTATATACTCAGTTGAGCAGAGCTCACAGAGTATATTAAGTTTGATTGGATAACGGTTGGTTGTACATATATAAAGGAATCGAGATAGATATAGACTTCCATATATCAAAATAATCAGGATCGAAAAAAAATTTGATTGAGCCATGTCCGTCCGTCCGTCCGTCCGTCCGTTAACACGATAACTTGAGTAAATTTTGAGGTATCTTGATGAAATTTGGTATGTAGGTTCCTGAGCACTCATCTCAGATCGCTATTTAAAATGAACGATATCGGACTATAACCACGCCCACTTTTTCGATATCGAAAATTTCGAAAAACCGAAAAAGTGCGATAATTCATTACAAAAGACCGATAAAGCGACGAAACTTGGTAGATGAGTTGAGCTTATGACGCAAAATAGAAAATTAGTAAAATTTTGGACAATGGGCGTGGCACCGCCTACTTTTAAAAGAAGGTAATTTAAAACTTTTGCAAGCTGTAATTTGGCAGTCGTTGAAGATATCATGATGAAATTTGGCAGGAACGTTACTCTTATTACTATATGTACGCTTAATAAAAATTAGCAAAATCGGAGAAGGACCACGCCCACTTTTAAAAAAAAATTTTTAAAAGTAAAATTTTAACAAAAAATTTAATATCTTTACAGTATATAAGTAAATTATGTCAAGATTCAACTCCAGTAATGATATGGTGCAACAAAATACAAAAATAAAAGAAAATTTAAAAATGGGCGTGGCTCCGCCCTTTTTCATTTAATTTGTCTAGGATACTTTTAACGCCATAAGTCGAACAAAAATTAACCAATCCTTTTGAAATTTGGTAGGGGCATAGATTTTATGGCGTTAACTGTTTTCTGTGAAAATGGGCGAAATCGGTTGATGCCACGCCCAGTTTTTATACACAGTCGTCCGTCTGTCCTTCCGCATGGCCTTTAACACGATAACTTGAGCAAAAATCGATATATCTTTACTAAACTCAGTTCACGTACTTATCTGAACTCACTTTATCTTTGTATGAAAAATGAACGAAATCCGACTATGACCACGCCCACTTTTTCCATATCGAAAATTACGAAAAATGAAAAAAATGCCATAATTCTATACCAAATACGAAAAAAAGGGATGAAATATGGTAAGGTAATTGGATTGTTTTATTGACGCGAAATATAACTTTAGAAAAAACTTTATAAAATGGTTGTGACACCTACCATATTAAGTAGAAGCAAATGAAAAAGTTCTGCAGGGCGAAATAAAAAACCCTTAAAATCTTGCGGTATTACATATATAAATAAATTAGCGGTATCCAACAGATGATGTTCTGGGTCACCCTGGTCCACATTTTGGTCGATATCTGGAAAACGCCTTCACAAATACAACTACCACCACTCC
Source organism: Eurosta solidaginis (assembly GCA_029619165.1). NCBI lineage: Eukaryota > Metazoa > Arthropoda > Insecta > Diptera > Tephritidae > Eurosta > Eurosta solidaginis. The sequence continues at coordinate 1,550 of JARSSU010041594.1, forward strand.
CTTTTAAAACTCTCATTAATAACTTTAATTTGATACCCATATCGTACAAACTCATTCTAGAGTCACCCCTGGTCCACCTTTATGGCGATATTTCGAAAAGGCGAACACCTATAAAACGAAGGCCCACCCCCTTTTAAAAATACTCATTAACACCTTTCATTTGATACCCATATCGTACAAACAACGTCTAGAGTCACCCCTGGTCCAGAAAAGCCCACTCCCTCTTAAAATACTCATTAACTCCTTTCGTTTGATACCCATATTGCACAAACGAATTCTAGGGTCACTCCTGGTCCACCTTTATGGCGATATCTCGAAACGGCGTCCACCTATGGAACTAAGGATTACTCCCTTTTAAAATACTCATTAACACCTTTCATTTGATACCCATATCGTACAAACGCATTCTAGAGTCACACCTGGTCCATCTTTATGGCGATATCTCGAAAAGGCGTCCACCTATAGAACTAAGGCCCACTCCCTCTTAAAATACTCATTAACTCCTTTCGTTTGATACCCATATTGCACAAACGAATTCTAGAGTCACCCCTGGTCCACCTTTATGGCGATATCTCGAAAAGGGGTCCACCTATAGAACTAAGCCCCACGCCCTTTTAAAATAATCATTAACACCTTTCATTTGATACCCATATCATACAAACAAATTCTAAAGTCACCCCTGGTCCACCTTTATGGCGATATCTCGAAAAGGCGAACACCTGTAAAACGAAGGCCCACTCCCTTTTAAAATACTCATTAACACCTTTCATTTCATACCCATATCGTACAAACAAAGTCTAGAGTCACCCCTGGTCCACCTTTATTGCGATACCTCGAAAATGCGTCCACCTATAGAACTAAGGCCCACTCCCTCTTAAAATACTCATTAACTCCTTTCGTTTGATACCCATATTGCACAAACGAATTCTAGAGTCACCCTTGGCCCACCTCTATGGCGATATCTCGAAACGGCGTCCACCTATAGAACTAAGGCCCACTCCCTTTTAAAATACTCATTAACACCTTTCGTTTGATGCCCATATTGTGCAAACAAATTCTAGGGTCACCCCTGGTCCACCTTTATGGCGATATCTCGAAACGGCGTCCACCTATGGAACTAAGGATTACTCCCTTTTAAAATGCTCATTAACACTTTTCATTTGATACCCATATCGTACAAACGCATTCTAGAGTCACCCCTGGTCCATCTTTACGGCGATATCTCGAAAAGGCGTCCATCTATAGTACTTAGGTCCACGCCCTTTTAAAATACTCATTAATACCTTTCATTTGATACCCATATCGTACAAACGCATTCTAGAGTCAACCCTGATCCACCTTTATGGCTATATCCCTAAATGGCGTCCACCTATAGAACTATGGCCCACTCCCTCATAAAATACTCTTTAATGCCTTTCATTTGATACACATGTCATACAAACACATTCCAGGGTTTCCCTCGGTTCATTTTCCTACATGGTTATTTTCCCTTATGTTGTCACCATAGCTCTCAACTGAGTATGTAATGTTCGGTTACACCCGAACTTAACCTTCCTTACTTGTTTACAATTAAGAGTATCTGGGTCCCGGCGCCATAGTGATATCCGGGTACGTCAAGCGGATGCTGCCTTAGCCCGAATCGGTACAACTGAACCGGATGAAGATGGCTGTAGGGATTTCGGGATTCGATAGCCACCTGTGGATTGCTCTTCCATAGCTGGGCCTCGAGCAGCTCAGCAAACGTTGGGCGGACACTACGTCTTGTAGGATATCAAGATCTTTCTGGCCGAAAGTGGATGGCAGGAGGTCTGCTGAAATAATTGGGTTCACTAAGGCTCACCTATCAATGGTCATTGGGGTTTTGACAGGGCACTGTCCCATGGGTATCCATCGGTACGTCTCAATATATTGGAAACTCCATCCTGCTGCAGCTGTATGGAGGATGATGAGGTGGAATCACCAAATCACTTTATGCTTGACTGCCAGCTTTTGCCAGAACTAGGCGAAAGTATTTCGGTCGTGACTCACTTGGATCTCCCGAGGAGCTATCCAAGGTTGAGATCGGGATCATTCGGAACTTTATCGTTGCTACCAACGATTCTCTAAGTAGTTATATCTACGTCACCGTTAGTTTAGTTTATTATATGTGGTATCACAACGGACCGTCATGTTGTCCAAGTGAGCTTCCTCTATCAGGGAAGCTACCACCCAACCTACCTAACCTACCTAACAACCCATTTCACAATAAAATAATTGAATTAATTGCTAGTAAACTGCAATCAATACAGATCATAACATTAATATCGGCAATACAATACGAACAACAACAATTGCATAAAGTAACGAACTGCAAAAATTCAACAGAAAAGTCTAAAAATCAATAAAGTCAACAGCTTTATCTCCAGCATAAATGAATTCTTAATATTTATTAGCAATACGGTCGGCTGATGACGCTTTCAAGCACCTACAAGCCACAAGCAAATAAAAACAAATGATCTGATGCAAAAAGAAAATGAAGTGCAAAAATATACATATACATATGCATTTATGTAAATATTTTTGGCAATTATGCATAACGAAATTCACTTCTGTGCGTTTCATATATCATACGAGTAGAGCAATAAATATTCGCCAACACCCGCACCCAATCAGACCCAGCCATCTGCGCGAGCGTTGCCAGCCAATTTAAATGCAAACGCATGCAACTTTAACATTCATTCATTGAATTTAGTGCTTTTATAAGTTGTTGTATTTGTCTTTTGTTTGGTTTGTGTGTATTGCGCTTTTAAAACGGAAGTGCTGACTGTCTGTCCATCTTCATTTTGACGTTGGACCGCCATCCGATAATTTCTAGTTTTTGCTATTTGAATTCTGCAATGGCATTTGCACAAAAAAGTCACTTTGCATTCAATGCTCGCAGTCTGCTTTAATTTTTTTATTCATTTTGCGATTATTACGAGAAAAGCAAATAAAAAAGTCTCAGTGTTAAAAATAAAGCCGGCACCGGTTCAACCGTCTGCCATTCATTATCAATGTCAACGCAGTTGTTGCGTTGCTGTTGTTGCAGATCGTGGGGTGTAAACCACAATTTCTGCCACTGTCGCATACTCCCTCTACTCATACTCGTACACATCTATCACACACAATATTCAGCACACCACTCAGTGTTAAGCACACTTGTTGTGTTCTATGGCTTAGCTGCAATGCACAAATTTTTTTTAGAACTTCCAAAAACAAAAACAACAAGTAAGGAAGGCTAAGTTCGGGTGTAACCGAACATTACATACTCAGTTGAGAGCTATGGAGACAAAATAAGGGAAAATCACCATGTAGGAAAATGAACGTAGGGTAACCCTGGAATGTTTTTGTATGACATGTGTATCAAATGGCAGGTATTAAAGAGTATTTTAAGAGGGAGTGGGCCATAGTTCTATAGGTGGACACCTTTTCGAGATATCGCCATAAAGGTGGACCAGGGCTGACTCTAGAATTTGTTTGTACGATATGGGTATCAAATGAAAGGTGTTAATGAGTATTTTAAAAGGGAGTGGGCCTTAGTTCTATAGGGTGGACGCCTTTTCGAGATATCGACATAAAGGTGGTCCAGGGGTGACTCTAGAATTTGTTTGTACGATATGGGTATCAAATGAAAGGTGTTAATGAGTATTTTAAAAGGGAGTGGGCCTTAGTTCTATAGGTGGACGCCTTTTCGAGATATCGCTACAAAGGTGGACCAGGGGTGACTCTATAATGTGTTTGTACAATATGGGTGTCAAATAAAGGTATTAATAAGAATTTTAAAAGGAGTGGTGGTAGTTGTATATGTGAAGGCGTTTTCGAGATATCGACCAAAATGTGGACCAGGGTGACCCAGAACATCATCTGTCGGGTACCGCTAATTTATTTATATATGTAATACCACGAACAGTATTCCTGCCATGATTCCAGGGGCTTTTGATTTCGCCCTGCAGAACTTTTTCATTTTCTTCTACTTAATATGGTATGTGTCACACCTATTTTACAAAGTTTTTTTCTAAAGTTTATATTTTGCGTCAATAAACCAATCCAATTACCATGTTTCAACCCTTTTTTCGTATTTGGTATAGAATTATGGCACTTTTTTCATTTTTCGTAATTTTCGATATCGAAAAAGTGGGCGTGGTCATAGTCAGATTTCGGCCATTTTTTATACCAATAGAAAGTGAGTTCAGATAATTATGTGAACTGAGTTTAGTAAAGATATATCGATTTTTGCTCAAGTTATCGTGTTAATGGCCGAGCGGAAGGACAGACGGTCGACTGTGTATAAAAACTGGGCGTGGCTTCAACCGATTTCGCCCTTTTTCACAGAAAAACAGTTATCGTCCTAGAATCTAAGCCGCTACCAAATTTCACAAGGATTGGTAAATTTTTGTTCGACTTATGGCATTAAATTATCCTAGACAAATCAAATGAAAAAGGGCGGAGCCACGCCCATTTTGAAATTTTCTTTTATTTTGTATTTTGTTGCACCATATCATTACTGGAGTTGAATGTTGACATAATTTACTTATATACTGTAAAGATATTAAATTTTTTGTAAAAATTTCACTTAAAAAAATTTTTTTTTAAAATGGGCGTGGTCGTTCTCCGATTTTGCTAATTTTATTAAGCATACATATAGTAATAGGAGTAACGTTCCTGCCAAATTTCATCATGATATCTTCAACGACTGCCAAATTACAGCTTGCAAAACTTCTAAATTACCTTCTTTTAAAAGTGGCGGTGCCACGCCCATTGTCCAAAATTTTACTAATTTTCTATTCTGCGTCATAAGTTCAACCCACCTACCAAGTTTCATCGCTTTATCCCTCTTTGGTAATGAATTATCGCAATTTTTCGATTTTTCGAAATTTTCGATATCGAAAAAGTGGGCGTGGTTATAGTCCGATATCGTTCATTTTAAATAGCGATCTGAGATGAGCGCCCAGGAACTACATACCAAATTTCGTCAAGATATCTCAAAATTTACTCAAGTTATCGTGTTTAACGGACAGACGGACGGACGGACGGACATGGCTTAATCAAATTTTTTTTCGATACTGATGATTTTGATATATGGAAGTCTATATCTATCTCGATTCCTTTATACCTGTACAACCAACCGTTATCCAATCAAAGTTAATATACTCTGTGAGCTCTGCTCAACTGAGTATAAAAATCATAAAAATTTATAGCTAAAACTTTTCTTTTGATACAAAGAAACGTCTATAAATTGTCAAATAATTTGTAATTCCACAACACCTTATGCGCTCTCCTTCACAAACTCCTCCATCGATAGTAAATAAGACTCGGTCATAAGCAAGACGCTATTATACATACATATTGTACATATATACCAAAATGCACGTCCATACAACGTCCATTTGATATTGAAAAATGTACATGCGTGCTGTGGCTGTTCTGTCAGCATGTTTGGTTTGATTTAGTCACTTTTTATTTTTATGGCATAACTTTCTATTTTAGACCTCTCTTAATCGAAAAGACGTTTTCGCCATACAATAAAATTGCATTGCGCTGTCCATGCTCTGACTAAGAATCGGGATTTAATTACTAACTTTTGATTTTTACAGCGGATGATTTATAGGCAATGCAACATAACTAATGGCTGGCTGTAACATAAGCCCATTGTGACATAGGGCATAGTAGGACATATGTAAGAGCTTATTTGATGGCTTCGATTTTTTTAAGCAAATTAAAAAAAACGCACACGGGGTAACGCAAAGGCACCGAATTCCGACCACTGATCGATATCGCAAATGATCGCTCAAAAGATAAAATAAAAACCCTAGAGGTTATTAGAAAATATAGTTTTCTGATAGAAAGGAACTTTAATTTGAAAATATATGCATAATTTTTTCTTATAAAAGCTTAAAATATATTTTTTCGATTTAATCTTTTAAGTCTGAAAATATTCTGAAAGCACCGTTTTCCACCGACTGACTACAAATGTTCCTGTATCGACCACTAAGTACCTAGATCCGAACCACCCAATTCCTTCCTTGTAAATCAGCAATATGCTCAGAATGGAGAATAAATGACACACACAATATTTTTGAATATTACTTCAATATTTATTAAAACTTTGATATAAAACAGCAAAAATAAAATTAATACATATATACAAAACTACTTATATACGTTTAATAGAGGGTTTAGAGTACTCTTCTGTCGGTAGTTGGCTTACTTCCGGAACATCATAAGTCCCACGCTTGTTACGAAATATCATAGACTAGGATATCGTCTTTCACCGGCCATTCCAGTAATTTCCACTCATTGTCATTGTCTTTACTTTCAAATGTTATCTATATTTTCGATTACAATACGGGGAAATATTCTCCCTCATACTGCACACACACCACAACGCACCTGTCTGGGACTAAATTTTTCTTTTGCGTCTGAAATATCTACTATGATGCCATTTTTGCCTTAGCTTTGCTGGCTCTTTTCATTTTTTGCCTTAGTTTGCTTAGTTTTTCTTTCCTTTTTTGAGCTCTGTCTAATTCCTTTAGTTGCTTTCTCTGCCTCAACTCGTCATTGATACTCATGAATTCGTCGCTAGTTGCTACAGTTGGATACATTTTTGGTTTTTTTAATTTCCCTTGTTATCTATGGCGGCCTTTCTCTTTTCTATATTTCCCGGCCATTAAAGGGCATTTTAAAAGGTGTAGGATATCCGTGCGCATTGTGTTCTGATATCTTGGACTGGTGTTTTCTGCTCTTGTTGTTGCCTATATTGAAGGTTTAAATCTGTATTGAAAGCTGAATCTCTTCCTTGGGCTTGTTTTGATGTAGATGGCTGAGACGTTAATTCACTATACTTAAAGAACCATCTGGTTCGATTGTTGCCTCAATTGCGTCATCATTAGCTAACCAAAAATCTCAGTTATGATTATATCAGAAGCAGTTTGATCTAAGTTGCTAGGAGATTATTTTGAAAGGAAGATTCATTCATAGATAATTTTTTTTCAGATTATATGTTTTTCCAGAATTTGAAGAGTACAAGAAATCTTCTCTTCAAGATCAATTTCAGAGTCAAGATTTTAAAAATTTATTCACAACTTACGTAGGTAAAACGCGCTTCAACTTCATTTAGTAAATCCCACGATTGACTCTCATCTGTGTTGTGTTTGACGAGTTGATACGAGTAGATACTGCTAGGTTGTTATTTTCGTCATTGGGGATTTCTTTTACTAGCTTCGAGAAATCTATAGCATCCTCATTAAACGGATAGAGCCCACACGTTTGAAATGCTTTTGAAATAATTTCAGGCGAAAGTGTTGCATTTACAGACTTATGCAAATATTCGCAAATCTGATCACTGCATTTTGTTCCCATTATTTATCATACGCCATTCTCGGACATCATTATGCAACAATCTTTTAAAGGATAAAATATCCCTACATCCAAAGGATGTAGACGATAGAGTAAGTAGCATTGGGATAAAATGCTATTCAAAATTATTTTATTTTCTTTACAGTATTCACTCAGATTAATGTTAGAACGACTGGCATTTTGATTCCTTTTCTTTTAACCATGGGTGAAGACATTTGTGATGTATTCAAAAAATGCCTCACTGGTCATCCACCCAGAATCAGAGTGACCCATTCCCACCCTTTAGGCATGCTGGCTGTGATATGCGACGGAACATAGCGTTTACGCGGAACATTACCAATGGAGGAGGTATTGCCCCATCAGCAGCTACTGTAAGTAAAACCGTCAACACTCTTTCTCGTCGTAACGCAGTACGATTGTATACTTTTTCGAGCCTTTTCTGGCCATACTTGCTTTTCTTGAGGCGACAGATAAAAAGCCACTCTCATCACAATGAAGATACGTTTGGGATCTTGGAGAAGTTCCAATAATCATTTTCAACAAAATACTGCCGTATTTTTCAAAACCAAACTCCTAATATTATTCTCCGAAACCATGCTCAGCATATTGTGAGAGATTGTTGAACTCTTTTCTAAACTCGGTGGCGAGCTAGAAACCCATTATACCATTTTTTACCCGGTTTGTCATCTTTGATTTTTACGTTTTAAACTCTTAATTAACTTAGTGACAGAGTCCAGCAACTGGGTCTTCGTTATCGGAAAACCAACTTCATCCAATTCTAGAATCCATTGCACCAGATCTCTTCGACCCCTACATTGCCTGGATTTTTATACTTTTCTTTTAATGTGTCTAATATCGTTATTTTTGGAATCTTGTACGTTTCGCAGCCTGGTTTATGCTAATTTTTTCTCTCTCTGCTTATCTCTTTTAACGCTTTTTCCATATCCCTGCGAATACTTTCAACTTTTTCTTTTTTATCCATGACGAATAACCTGGCAAAATACATGCGATTTCAAACAAGCACACAAAAAACCAAAAGCACCGGAGTTGGACGGAAACAGGACAGCGAAAGAATCGTATCCAGATTCCGACCAACCCAAATTTACCTAATAAGTCCTCGAATCCGACTTTATTCAAATTTTTTAGCACGTTTCTACTTCCACGGACTTATAACAATCTAACAATATAGTAATTATGCAATTATTATCTAATAACTTAAAGTAAAAGACTTTAAAATCCGATTTGTTTTTCGAATGAATTGGAAATAAAGCGAAAAAATAGAGCAAACTTTAACGTAAATTACAAAATCCATAAAGTATTAATAGGCCGGATACCGGTGTATTATAAACAAATATCTTTAAAGAATAAGTAAATGAGCACTAAACACTCACAAAACAACATAAAAAATAGAAATTAGTTTAAGTTACAAACTTGCCAAATTGACCAAATGGTCGGTATTAGGAATGTTAATATTTTTTAGAGCCCCTCTTTCAGTCCACAATTAATTGACCGATTAATATATTAGATAATCAAATTTCTCTTTGCATATTAAAATTTAAGGACGTTAAAACACTAATAAATCATATAAAATAATAAATGTCAACTTACCCTGAATAGTTTTATAAAAATCTCCCTTCTTATTTATGTTTTTTTTTGCATCAAATTTGATGCGAACTGTACTGCTGCGTAGCTTTTATTAAACTGACAGAGTATCCGTTAACGTTGAAACTCAAGTTTTGACAATTGACGCACGATGATTTCTCGAATTGAATGGGGTCGGTTTTACGGCTTTTAGCTATTTTTTACATGTTTTAAAACCAATAACAAGTAAAATGGTCGGATAGAGGAGGCCGGTCGGTAACCGGTTAACCGATATCGCGCCATCGATTTTTCGATAGGAAAAAAAAGTTCCACTACGCATATCCAAAAAATAATTTTCAAGCCTGTGAATTTTAATTTTTTACTTTTTTCGACGGCGTTTCCAGATTTGCTTAGTTACCAGCTATAAAATTATAACTACAGATGCACGTGTATAGCTTCTCATATGCGCGTGTGTATATGTGAGTGATACTTGCACAAATAATTGCCTACTTTTGGGAGTATCTCTGTGTTTTGTGCGTTGCTCTCCGCTGCTTGTATGGACATATTTGTAGACATAATGATTAATTTGTTGATGTGCATGCAAGTCACTGCTCAGTATCGGTTTAGAGATGATAGTATCCTCAGTATTGCTAGTATTCGTCACAATATTCAAAAAACTGTTATCGACAAACGTTTTTAGCGGACATTTTTCGGTCGAACAGGGT